>CAUYRH010083748.1:0-30147 GCA_963574655.1 Perodicticus potto | reverse complement strand
TAAAAAAAAATACCATAGATTGGGTAGCTTTCACAGCAAACATTTGTTTCTCACAGTTCTGAAGGCTGGGAAGTCCAAGGTTAAGACACCAGCAGATTCAGTGTCTGTTGATGGCCACTTTCTGGCTCATAAAAGGCCATCTTCTCACTGGGGTCTCACATGATGAAAGGGGCAAGGGAGCTCTCTGGGGCCTCTTTTATAAGGGCACCAATCTCATTCCTGAGGGCTTCACCCTCATGACCTAATCACCTTCTAAAGGTTACACCTCCCAGCACTATTGCCTTGGTTGTTAGGATTTCAACATAGGAAATTTGGAAAGACACTTTCAGCCTGTAGCATCTGTTCAGAACCCTTCAATGAATGCCTTTTACCTATTGAACAAAGTCCAGAATCCTTCATGTAGCCCAAATCTTTGGTGGACCTTAGCCTTGCTTCCTTTATCGGCCACATTCCTCTTCACTCCTCCCTCTATAATAATGCAGCTGTGTTTCATTTCCTGTGATAAGCCATGTCCTCTCTGTCTTGGTCCTTTACATATAGTGTTTGCCTGACATATGTGTTACTCAGACTTCATCTTAGATGGCACTTCTTCCAGAAAGCTTTCCTATTCCTCTAAATCTGGCTTAGGCGACTCTCTGTGAGTGCCCATTGCAGCTTCTTGGGCACATATCGCACTGTATTGTGGCTCTCTGTCTTGCCTCAGTGGTAAGTTCTATCTGAACTAGGATCCTTAGTACCTAGCATAGTCCCTGGAATATGATAAATTTTCAGTAAGCATATACCAAAAAAGTGAAATATCCCTCTGCAAAAATGTTATTCAGTCCACATATTGATTGGCTGAGTTTAACTGGTCCAGAAACTATATTAAAACTTTACTAATTGGCCGGGCACAGTGGCTCACGCCTGTACTCCTAGCACTCTGGGAGGCCAAGATAGGAGGATTGCTTGAGCTGAGGAGTTTGAGACCAGCCTGAGCAAGAGCAAGACCTTGGCTCTACTAAAAATAGAAAAACTAGCTGGACGTTGTGGTGGGTACTTGTAATCCCAGCCACTTGAAGAAGCTGAAGCAAAAGAAGCTCTTGTAAGCCCCAGAGTTTCAGGATGCTGTGAGCTGCAATGCCACACAGTCTACCCAGGGTGACAGAGTAAACCTCTTGTCTCAAAAAAAAAAAAATTTACTAATAGTGGTAATCAACTAAGCAACCAACTTTGCTTCCTCTTCTTTTATATACTGATATTTACTGAGCACCTATGTGCCAACTTAAAGAAATATTGAGATAAAAATCAATTCAAACTTCCTGAAATTTGAAATAAAATTTACTAATATTATAGAATTCTTGGACCCAAGCCCTTAGGTGTGGCTGGGATAGCAAACTCTTGGGATAGATGAAGTCCCAGTTTGGGGCTGATACCTAGCTTGAACCCCAGCTTTCTTATGTTGCCAGGATGTCTTCTATTGAAATCCCATGCCCCTTCTTAGGTACTGTGGAGAATTACTAGAAACTTGGATATGCGCTGACTTTTTATCTCCTGAGCATCTGAATGGGAAGTCTTTGTCTTTAGTGGAAAGTGCTTACTGAGATAAGTTAAAAATGCAGTGGAATGACCTTTCATTGAAATAAGGTCAGGTTGAATTCTAATCATACAAGGGACTCAACTCACTGATAAAGATAAAAGCACTCCGTGACATGCCACTTATTTTTGTGCAGGAGAAATGCAAACAACTCTTTTTCCAGGCTGTGGTCTGTTACAGTGTTGAACATTCACCCATTTTGTGTCTAGCTTTATAATCATTACATTTTCTATAATAATTTAGCTTTTCATATGCTGAACAAATAGTCTAAGGAAAATTTGAAGTATTTAAAAAACTTTACAAATAACAATTGTGATTTATTTATGAATTAAAAAGAAAAAAAATCACAAAACTTTTCCCCAGGGGTTTTTATTTGGTAAAATAAGGTGTTAGACCAAATCACATGAAATTGCTATTTTGGGGGGCAAAAAGTATCAAATATCAGCAAATTCATATGATTTGATCTAATAGTTATGTGAGAATGCTATCTAGTACTTGCTACAGTGGCACAGTGAATTTTTAAAATTTCAGCATGTACTGCCTTGGAGTGAAATTGGTAAATTGTGTGTCACCTTGGGAACAGCTAAATTTTATGGTGGTGTAGCAAATGGTTCAGCAAATAACAATGTTAAATGAACAGAAGTGGCTGGATATTTCTTACTAGGTGAATTTAGAAGTGTTTGTGAAATGCAGTATTCCTGTGCTGATTGTCAATGTGATTTGCTTTTAATCCTCAAAGTTTAAGTTTCTAAGTATTATTTTCCTGTGAGTTGTAAAAATATATGGAGTTTATTGCCTCTGTTTACCTAGAGACTTTGGACACAGCAATGATAAAGAACTGCTAGGCCCATAGCTGTAACCTTGTAACTTTTAATGCTAATGAGATTCTTTTCTTTTTGCCAGAGCCCATCTAAACAGATTTTGATATAAAAATGAGAAACAAAAGCATTAAGATGGTTTATTACAGGAAGAGTTTTTTTAGGGCTTTGGTTTCATTGAGCTCGGCTGTGACAAAGCAAATTGATGGCAGTGATAGGCTAGTGATGTCACTGTGATGTCAGTGCTCCTGCTTACCCTGCACACACTTGCTAGTTTGGAACACTTTATGTTGAACTGTGATAGAGGAAACGAGACAATTCTGTATGCAGAAGCCGGTCATGGCTGTCACTGGAGATGACACAGGTAAGAAGTTTTAAAGAGGGGCTTCAATTAATTCTGTAGTTGTTTTTTTTTGAACTTTAGGAAGTATTTAGGGGCATCTGAGTATTTCAGAAAGTGTTACTTTCCTAGTCACTGAGCAGTGAGAAATTTTTAAAAGTATTCTTCTATATATTGAGCTCACTTTATTAAGGCATCTTGGGTGTAATTGTTTCTTTGGTCGGTATTACACTGCTTACTTGTCCAAGCAGTAATCTTTCCTCTCTCCTCTCTCTCTTTTCCCTTCCCCCCTTCCCATTCTGCTCTACTAAAATAAGCTATTACTTCATCTGCAACCTGTTGCAAATCCGGTCTAGCTACAAGTTAAACATACATGCATATTGACAAAAACAAAAATTAGGCTTCCGATTGCATATCCGCGTGCAAACGTAGCTCCAAACCAAGTAGGAAAAACCCCGCGCGTTCTGGATGTTTTTGTGCCCACTTGTTTCTTTCCTCCCGCATTTAAAATGGTCTGTTCCTCAGCTAATCGAGTTCAAAGGGCTGATGTCATTACATTTCCTGGAATCGCGTTTCAGCAGGGGAAGTGGAAAAGTTAAACTCCACGCGAGCTGCACATTGACGTCAGCTCCGAGTCATGCTGTGATTTAGTCAGTTCCTTTCTGCTTCGTCAAGTGCTGCTGACAGATCCAGAGTTTGCTAACTAGCTCACCACTGCCTCTCTCCCCGAGATCGCGCTGCGGCCGAGCAGCTTTTCTTGTAAGCCTTATTTGAACCCTTCTGTAGAGGTAAGTGGAGGGGGGACCCTTGGTGAACCTGTACCACTTGCATGGACAGGACTAGGGGTCGCCCGCAGACTCCTGGGGCCCGTTGAGCTTCCAGCTGAGGCTGTGCCTGCGTGTACCTGGGGAGCCCCGGACCCCAGAGAGGCTGGGGGTTTCTTGACTCAGCCTCCATGAATGAGACCCGAGATGCAGAGTGCCCTCTAGTGCCCAGCCAGGGAAGCGCTCGTCTTTTAACTGCGCCCTCCGCCTCTTGCGTTTAATTGGTAACCAGCAATTTTTTTACATGGTTTGCATTGTCTGAGTTGCAGGTAGCGATTTTGAAAGACTTGCTTCCTAACGACCTTTGTGTGGTTACAGTGTTGTTTACTCAGTGGTCTTGGTTCGGTCTTGCCAGTACCGTATTGGCGGTTGAATTCAGAAAGAATGGATGGTTACAAACAGCTTCACCGCAGTTTAGCTCTTCAAAGTTGGTGGGTCTCAGCCCTCTTCCTGGAGAGAAACATTGTCAGGAGCTTGTAAAACCCGTGTTAGATTGTTTTTTCAATGGCCTAGAGGAGCTGTTTTTTTCTGTTTTTGCGAAGTGATAGAGATGCTGTAGATTGCAGAAGTTCTCAGATGACTAATTTATGATAAGATATAGATGCACTTAAAATAATCTCAGATACTGCATGCCGTATCATTCTGAGAGCTCAAAGGCATTTTTGTGCATATGCTTATTTTATGAAAATCATTGGCTTATGTCTTTAATTTCTGTTCACCATTTTACTTAAGTATTTAAAAGAGAATCATTACAAAAAGATAAAATGATTTTAAAATACTGTGTTTTTAACCATTGCTTGTAAACAAATGAACATTTTTTTTCCATGTGAACAGCAGTTGCTTTTTTATGCGTTTATTTTTATGGAATGAACATACCATCCTTGAAGCATTTTTTTCACAGTTGCTGTTACCAAGGTTGCTTATTCACAATTTGCCTTTTCCAATCTAAAAGTTCCAAATTGTGAAACTTTAAAGTGCCGAATAATATACAGCATTTTTTCACAATGCCTGATTGTGATTGCCTTTGAAAATCATTATTTTTAAAAGTCTGGTCGGTTCGCACAGAATCAATACTATTTGAAAAGATGAGTAACAAATTTGATTTCTGTTTGTATTTTAAGAGCCAGGAGAGTGTAAGGTTTAAGGAACTTTTTCAAAGGTGCAGTCAAATAGTTTTAGGAACCAGGCCTTTGGATCCTCAGTTCTAAGCCAACTGTGTGGGTTGGCAAATCAACTGGATTGATCTAAATCAGTGGCTTGCAAACTTTTTGACCGTGACCCACATTTTATAACGTGACACACTGGACCTGTGTGTGTGTGTACCATACATTTATATGAAACAAATTTTAAACATTATACTGCATGCGATGTACTCATACTTCCTTTTCCATCTGTTCTGTTTTTAAAACTGCTGTTTTTGACCCATGAAATTAATTTTATGACCCACTAATGGTCTACAACGTAATAGTTTGAAAAACTCTGATCTAAACCAAAATCAGGCCTCTAGCACTAATGACTGACTTGTCTGGAAAAGATTTTAGCAGCATTTACTTACAGGATCATGAAGTCAAATATATTATTGATTCAGCTGGGCATAATTTAAATTTTTATTAGAAATTATTTTTCATTTTACTCATAAGCTGATTATGCTAGGAGAAATTTCATATTTTTGAGACTCCGAATCTTAAGTTATATTCAGACTGGATTTCTGAATGGTTAAGAACAAACTTTCCAACTATTAAATTTGGAAAATAGTACCTTAGTTATTATTTGATGCATGAGAACAAGGATATACAGGTATTTTAAATTTCACACAAACTTCATGGCCACCCTGTGTGTGTATATATGTATTATATGTGTATACACGCATATATATATGTATGCATATGTAAATATATGTGTGTCACCTTTGTGATAGGAGGCTATTGGCAATGATTTTTGTTTGGAAATTTTTATATGAAACAATGGTTCCCATTCGGTTCTAATAGCTTCTTGAGTTGGTAGCAGAGCAAGTTATAATCCTGTTGAAAATAATAAGTTACTTGTCCACTTTGTCTGAATAAAACTCCAAATCTGTAAGGAGAATGAAATTGAAAATTGCTATTATACTGTTTTCCTACTACTTTTGAAAAATGTTTAATGAAATATAATTCAGTATTATCGATTTCATTTTGCCCTGCTTTATTTGCCTATATGAATATCATGCCTAATAAAATAATTATGATGATACTTTGCTTTTTTGTAAACTTTAACAAGTCATTTAATGTTATAAATAAAAATAATACTGTCAAGCAAACTATCAGATTGTGAGTGTTACACAGGAAGCAGGAAATACAGATTAAAGGATGAGGGTGGGCCTCACTGAAAAAAGCATATTTAAATGCTGAAAAAGAAGTAGCACTTTGCATGCATTCTCAGTGGTAGAGGGCACTCATTGTATGTACAAGTAAACAGGTCAGGGTGGTATGTGACATCCAACTTTAAAAGTCTAGCAAGGGGTGAATAGGTTTGAGCCTTCAGACGCTCTGGTACTGTTGATACCATATTAGGTGGCTGCTCAAATTTCACCTGACATTGATAAATTAATGCTAATGTACCAGCAACAGGAATTACAAAAGCATGCCAAATGCTGCCTATAAGATATATAAAATGTTAGCATCAATTAAAGTAGTCAAAATGGATTTTTTCTTAGAATATTTGTTATTACTGTCATAGGACAATGGATCATATATCTGCCATTATATAGAACATTAAATTTCAGCATTCATAATTTCCCATCTGTAATAGAGATTTGGACTCTTAAGATAATCACTGACTTAAGAAAGTCCCTTATCTGTAACTTACTTAGCTTGACTGTGGTAATCATTTCACAATGTATACATATATCAGAGCATCACATTGTATACCTTGAATATATACCGTTTTTCTTTGTCAATTATGCCTCAATAAAGCTGAACAAAATTTAATGATTTAATTCGATGTGGTCTATGTGTTATAGTAATTGTAAGAAATTTGAAAATGTTCAGTGCTTACTCATTTTTACGTAGGGTTTAATTTTCCTGGTGAAAATAGAGGATAGAGAAGAGAAATGATTTGGCAGTGAGGGGTGCCGGGTGTAGATAAGCAGGCTCTGGCAGCAATGATGTGGTGGGAGAGAGAGAACCCAAAAAGTGGAGAGATGTCAGTAGCGTGATGGAGCTAGGGGAAGAAGCCCCCCCCTTCTAAGTCTGACTCTAAATTACCTTGGAGGGTCACTTAGCTGTGTCTAGGATTAGAGACACAGTGTGAAAATGACATTTGAAGGTAGGAACTCTCCCTATAAAAATGTTTTTATTTGGTCCATGTGCTCAGAATGGTAGATATCTCAATCAATCAATAAAAAAATCAAACAATCAAAATTAACATCATTCGGGGGGTCAGTAACTTGTTTCACTTTAGCAGCTATCAAGATAGGCATTTGGCTAGGTTTCTTATTTATTTCTTTACTTCCTGCTCTCACTTGTGGGGGTTTTCAGTTTTATTGCCAGTTTGACAAGAGTATATATCCTTTAGTCACTTTGAGGGTCTATTTTAAGTGATTATATGTATATTGGAAGGACATTTCGTGTTATCTTTTAGTAATTTATTCTCTAAAGGTATATAAAGTAATTATAAACTTTGAAAGTTTGTTAACAACCTAAGGAGTAAGAGCCATATGCTTTCACACCCCAGGTCTGTTAAGAGGGAAAGTCCTGGGGAAAATATACTTATGGGTGTTACATGCCTTTTGACTAATATACAGTATAAGCATAATTTGGAACATTGTCTTTCAGAACTTAAGGAAGGGAAGAGGAAGGGAACTAACATTTTCTGAATGCCTACCATGTGCCAGGCACTGTGCTAGACACTTTGACATACATTGCAGGGTTTATTGTGAGTATTAAATGAGATAATGTATCCCCATTTTACAGATGAGGAAACTGAACTTGCCCCAAGTCACATGGCTGGTAAGTGGCAGAGCTGGACTAGAACCCAGACTCCAAATCCCATGCTTTTTCTGCGGTATCGTGTTTAAAGCTTGCAAAGAGAGGTATGAAGTAAATGACCAGAATTGAGAGTCCAAGGAATGTTCTTTCCCACAAAGTGTTTGATACTGAACTTTAAAAAAATTTTTTTCATGTCAGGAGTTAGATGGTTGGAAACACATTATAATTAAAACTCTTCTGCTTCTAAAATGCCACGTTGCAGTAGAACCTCTGTAAGTTGACCACCCGAAGAACTGTTAACAAACTGGTCAGGATAAGGAACTAGGCCTCCTGTACTGATACGTACATGGGGGTGTATGTCCGGTCTATGAAAACCAGGTCAGAATGGAGGTGGTCAGTGTTGGGAGGTGGTCAACTATGGAGGTTCTACTGTAGTTCCATCTAAAGTCTATCTAAGGGAAGATTTAGGAAATAATGGCCTTATTCAAGAAAGATCACTGATTAAAGTCCCTTTAGGGCTTTTGATGTCTTAGTGTTAAAAGACTTGGCTGTAATAATACAAGTCTTTAAGAAGGGCTGCTTATTTTAAACATTCCAAATGACAGTGGACTTCTGGAAAACCCTAGGAAGTTCACAGTTTACTTTGCAGTGCACATATAAACTCATGATTTAGCCTTTATGTGTCAAGATGTATGCTAGATTCTAGGGAATGCCAAGGTTAAAATGGTAACTATCCCTGAATTGTCATAAAGTTTTTGCTTTCCTGAGAATAAAATATAAGAATAAAAAATAAAATATTTTTTTCTTATTCTCTTTCTTCCATCATGATTTTAAGCCCCCATTGATGACTCATGGATTTTCAGAATATGAAAATGAAATTCTAAAATAAAAAACCATTTGGACACTTCTAATAGTTAGATGGGACAGGAATTGGCCTTGATAAGCATACAGGAATAAGAGCATGTCATCAAAGAATGTGGGCTGGTTCTCTGAAATGGGATCCTCGTGGTATCTAATCTGTTGTAAATTACCACTGAACTTATAATATTGGAAACTTTTGAAGCTCACTAAGTTAAACATTTTTTATAATTTGCTTCAAAAATAAAACTTTGACATTGAGATTTTTCTCGAAACAAGAGATTCTCTTTGCCCATATCTGTTTAATGTACTTTACTAATAAGATTACATTTGAGTATATTTAATTTACCCATTGACCATTAGAAGGACTCTCATATAGAATCTTTGGGTTATTAAAGAAATTTATACTAATTCCTACTAATTTATACTAATACATATTTCTTGTTTGATCTAATGAGGTTTTGTATTCTTTTGACTTTTGTTGAAGGAAATAAAATGAGTATATGATGTCTGAAAAATTGTAATAAAACCCAGCTTAACATCTCAGAACTCATATATCTAAATATATCATCTCTTTCCAAGTTTTTTTCAAGTGATCTTTTTTTCTGAGCTATTGCTGAAAATGTTTTCAGAATGCTTCTTTTGGAGTTGCCATTATCCTTCAGGTTGCCAAATTTGGTCCTTTGAGGGTGGTTGTTGGCTTTTGGAAACAGGCAAAAGTTGTTTAAAACCATTTCTGGTAAATACACATAAGGCCAGTGGATGAACTTTATTTTTCGTCTGTATTGCCACCCACCCCCATTCCTTAACAAAAAAAGATTTTTAAGAAAACTAGCTTGGGCATATCATGTAAGCATTCTGCTCTAACTTATTATTACAGCAAATAGCAAATGTGTACGAAACCAGAGAGTGTAATGGACCCCTCTGTGCCCTTCTATTTTATTGCACTTCTTTGTGAATGTGTTTGGAAAGAACAACCCCAGGCCAAGGTCCATGGCCAGGCTGCCTGTGAAGGCCCACAGTGACGTCCGTCACTGGCTATTGTTCGAGTTTTAGAAAGCCTGGGTAGCCTCCGGCTGTTGTATTGTCTCAGCCTTTACTATTGCATAACCTTCTCCCCTAGATGTGGGTAAAGAGAAAAGAGGAGAGAATTGTATAATCTCCTCTGACAATATGATTAAGATATTTTTCAAAAACTCTTAACAGGTTAGTTTATAACTGGGTTTAAAATGACCTTCATTTATATTTCAAATCTATACAATTTTCTATGATATACATTGAGACATCTAGGGAGATAGTATTTTGAGTAATCACCGGAAAAAAAAGAAAAAAGAAGGTAAGAAATGTAGAGCTTTTCCCAAATTTATTAGTGGAGATTTTGCTGGTGATCACTAATCACAGTGACGCTCAGCATTATTTTTTCACTGACACGTAGAAGGAAGAGGCATTACAGCTTTATAAATGGTATTTTCATTAATTTTTATGAAGACCTTTAAGTGTGCTTTCCTCATAGCTGTGTTTCTTATTTTATTCTTTCACCCAATTCCTGAGCCCCAGGGGGAGGAAAAACCTCCTGGAATGTATCCAAATAGAAGCACAGAGATCAGTTAATTTTTAACTTTTTAAAACTGCTTGACTGTCTTCAGTGATAATGTCCCATTTAGGTAAAAAAACGTCACTGTCTCCCATGAGTATAATATCAGCTATTACTCAGTGGCTATAATACATTTTAATGAAATATGGTAGTGCCATATTTCCTCTTTTGATTGACATTTGATTCTGGCCAAGTTTTATAGGATTAATAACCCTAAAAATTTTTCTTGCATTTAACTATGAGAGAGCATGTATTTTGTACGATCTCATCAGAGTGTCAAATTCACTCTGGACCATACGTTCTCAAAGTTGAAGCGTTGGTGGCTGAAACATGTTTTGTCATGCAAATCCATCTGTCTTTTCTATGTTTATTGCAGCCGATAGACAAATTTTGTATATAACTTAGGAAACTTTGAGAACTTAATTTTAGTATTCCATCCAATACAGAAGCAAATATTAAATCTTTTAGTGGTATAGTTATACTATAGTCAGAAAATATTGTTAATAAATGAATATTTAGAAATATATGATTATCCCAGGAAACCTAAGAAGGACAAAAATTATCTTTCCCCAGAGACACCTGTTTTAAGGAGACCTCCTCTGTTTTTCGTTTTTTCGGTTTTTTAAGTGCAGCCGCAGTTAACTAGATTCCTCCCAGTGCCCTAGTCATTTCCTGGTAATAGACTTCATTTAAAGGCCTTCAGTAACCATTTCAGACATGAGATAGGATGTAGGAAAACCTCTCAACTGAAATATTCAGGAGGTGAAGATGTTACGCTTAATTAAAATGTTTGCCATGGTGTACTAGAGCCTGCTCCCTCCAGCTTGCTAGAAGCAATTGTTAAATTTTCAGCATCTTTGGGAGCTGATTGTTAAAACAATCATTGTTAAAAATTATATATATATATACACACACACACTCACACATACATGCACACATAAACGCTTAAATTACATTGAAAACATCAGTACTCAAAACTCACCATTTCTAATTATCTTATCTGTGCTCTTGCAGTTATTTACAGCTGTTTTGTCCGTATGGTATGCTACTTAGTGGGTACCTCTGGCCACCTCTACCTTCAGGGAGGTCACTTTGGTAGCTTGAAATGACAAGTATTCACATCATGGAATCTTCAAACACTATACATCACTGCTTCCCCCTTCCGCCAAAGAGCTGTTTCATAATGGCAGGGGGTGCCAAAACAAATGTAAACATATTTAAAGCAGTCTTGTTGGAAGTAAAATCGATCATTCCCACAAGGCTTAGGCATTGCAGGTAAAGTGGATGTGCGTGGCCTACCTAGGTCACTTGACTAGTACCAATACACTCAGTTCAACTCCGAAAAGTAATACATAGATAACAATTGGCAGGATGTGTACACATGTTTTTGGCATATCAAAAAAATGCGCACCACTTATTTAAGGCTAAATGAACTATCAGTTGAAAAGCTTGTGCACGTTAGCCTCTGATAAAAACCTGTCTAAATATAATAAGACATTTTTCTATCATAAATGTGTAGGGTATGCCAAATATCATTACTCCAAATGCTGAAGAAAATCTTTGATACTTAAGATTCCTATAGTGCTCAGAATAGTCATCTCATACAAGATCACCTCTTGTGACATGTATAAAGTATATGATTTTCAGGTCAATTTTGTATGCCATGTCAAACCGTGACTTGTTTGTATAAGCTTGTAACATTTTGTTTCACTGCAGCCGCCACTGGTGACATGCCGACTTATCAGATCCGAGCTCCCACTACTGCTTTGCCACAGGGAGTGGTGATGGCTGCCTCGCCGGGAAGTTTGCACAGTCCTCAGCAGCTAGCAGAAGAAGCAACACGCAAACGAGAGCTGAGGCTAATGAAAAACAGGTAAGGCATTTCCCGAGGAGTCAGTAGCCACTTCTAGGACACGTGATTTATCACGGTGGGCCTGGTAAGAAATTATACTCTTCCTAAGTAAGCCATTTCTCGCAAGTTAAGTGTTATGTGGCATTTCATGTTGGTTTGTGCTTTGCATCTGATGATAATTAGATTGTCTCCCCAGTCATTAACCCTTTCATCAGCAGAAAACTCACATCTCTGTGTTGTAAGGGCAATGTCCAAAACATACATTTAAGGCCAGGTGCAGTGTAATCCTAGCCTGTAATCCTAGCACTCTGGGTGGCCAAGGCAGGTGGATCAGCTAAGCTCACGAGTTTGAGACCAGCTTGAGCAAAGCAAGACCTCGTCTCTATCGAAAATAGAAAAAGCCAGGTGCTGTGGTGGGTGCCTATAGCCCCAGCTACTTGGGAGGTTGAGACTTGAGGATCACTTGAGCCTAGGAGTTTGAGGTTGCTGTGAACTATGACGCCATGGTACTCTACCGAGGGCAACAAAGTCAGACCCTCTCTCTCAAAAGAAAAACAAAAAATACAAGGATTTATTTTGCATTTTGTATTTGTAAAGTAGGTGATAAGTATAATTTTTTGGCTTCTTTATACACAACGTATTCGTGTGAGTTAAGCATTTTTAAGGTTTTTACATGTAGTTTCCTTTTATCTAAGCTATAACTTGTTTTTTTTCTTTATTATGCTGAAATACATATTCTGATAAATTCTAGTCAAGTGCAAATACGGAATAACAAAAAGAATTAAAATACCCATGGCTCTACCACTTAGATTATTGTTATAATAATATACTCCACTCTGCTCTCATTCTCTCTCACTTATTCTTTTCTCTCTTCTTCTTTTTTTTCTTTTTAGACAAGGTCTTACTCTGCTGCCCAGGCTGGAGCGTGATGGTGCAGAGCAATCGTAGCTCACTTCAACCTTGAACTCTTGGTTCACATGATCCTCCTGGCTGAGCCTCCTGAGTAGCTAAGACTACAGGCACACTCCACCACACCCAACTAATTTTTTAATTGTTTGTAGAGATAGGGTTTCACTATGCTGCTCAGGCTGGTCTCAAGCTCCTGGCCTCACGAGACCTTCCTGTCTCAGTCTCCCAAGTACTAGGATTACAGGCATGAGCCACTGTGCTCACCCGCATACTTATTCTTGCTCCATAGTGGGGTAATTTTATATTTTAAGCAATTATAGATTATAAAATGTTACTTCCCAAAGTTTTTTTAATAACTTAAAGTTAAATAAAAATCTTATTTAAGAAATAATAAAAACTAAACCAAAAAATAATATATTGGCTCGGTGCCTGTGGCTCAACAGGCTAAGGCGCTAGCCACGTACAACTGAGCAGGTGGGTTCGAATCCAGCCTGGGCCCCCCCAAACAACAATGATGGCTGCAACCAAAAAAATGGCCGGGCGCTGTGGCGGGCGCCTGTAGTCCCAGCTACTTGGGAGGCGGAGGCACGAGACTCGCTTGAGCCCGGGAGTTGGAGGTTGCTGTGAGCTGTGATGCCACCGCACTCTATCCAGGGTGACAGCTTGAGGCTCTGTCTCAAAAAAAAAAAAAAAAAGAAATAATACATTTAACTTTGTATATTATTTCCTGGTTTTCCATTATTTCATTATGGAAAATGGTACAAATTAATCTAATTATCTAAATGAACAGAATTGTCTAAGAGTTATCCAATAATCTTATCACCTTATTCCGAAGTGTTAAATGTCTTCATTGTAAGAAAACAAAGTGCTTCTGTTGCGAATCATGTTCTCGCCTGTGATCAGAACCACGTGGTCTTAACCCCCCAGTTAATCTAGAAATTGTGACCATTGATCCCCTCAGATTCAGTGCTGAGTTCATCACTGTCCTTTGTAACTGAGTGTGACCAGAAGCAGCTATATTCAGTTGATGAATAGCCTTTTAAATGTCACAGTTTGCTATTTTATAGGAATCCTTAAGTTGGCTACCATTCCTAAGATTACTACTTACCACAGAACATTAGATGGAGCCTTATACACTAGAGAACTCAACAGATACGCAGAAATAGGATCATTAAGATATACACACCTTTTTTTTTTTTTTTTTTTGAGATATAGTCTCTCTTTGCCACCCTTGGTAGAGTGCTGTGACGTCATAGCTCACAGCAACCTCAAACTCTTGGGCACAAGTGATCCTATTGGCTCAGCCTCCCAAGTAGCTGAGACTACAGGTGCCCGCCACAACGCCTGGCTATTTTTAGAGATGGGTTTCGCTCTTGCTCAGGCTGGTCTGGAACCTGTGAGCTCAATCTGCCTTGGCCTCCCAGAGTGTTAGACACATTTTTGGTGTTTGTTCTGGTTTACTATGTTATGCTGGATTAATACTTTATATCATCCACAGTTTTACTCAGAAACCTTGATAGGGCTGAATCAGTGGGGGTCCCACAGCATGAGAGTTGTTTTATGGCAGGTTTGGTATGAAAGATCCCTAACTTTCCTCTGATGGAAGAATATGGATACTTACAGTTGTACTGAGATCTCAGGAGCTATGAATACAATTGCATCTCTGGGTATAGAGTGTGCATTGTGAAGTTCAGTTTAGAAATATAAAGTTCAGTAATAATGCAAACTGTAAAATTGTTCATTGATGTCTTATTTTACCCAAAGAAAATAAAAGGAAGAACTAGGAGGGAGTCTATTTTCCTTTTGTCATTACTTTGAAATTTCAAAAATTTTTCAGTAGGAATACTAAAATAAAATAGATAAAATATTAAATAGTGGGTTTCCTTAAATGTGCCACATATGAAATCTTCCTGAGGGGGAAAATATCACTGAATTTTGGGATAGGCATAGTGGTTTACACCTATAATCCCAGCATTTTGGGAGGCCAAGGTAGGAGGATCATTTGAGGCCAGAAGTTTCAGACTAACCTGAGTGACATAGCAAGATCAAAGATGCAAAAATTAGCTTTGTGGTACCCTTCTGTAGCCCCAGCTACTTGGGAGGCTGAGGCAGGAGGATCACTTGAGCCCAGGAGTTTGAGGTTGTTATGAGCTATGGTGACAACACTGCATGTGTCCTGGGCAACAGAGCAAGACCTTATCTCAAAAAACAAAAAAAACCATAAAATTTTGGATTTTTAAAAAATAACTAACAGTAACTATTCGATAGCATTTGTGTTTAGGCTGCAAATAACCAAGGGAAATGGAGGTTTAAACTTGCGGATGGTTTTTTGATCTTGTATAACCGATCCAGGGGTATATGCAGCCAGAGCCAAGACTCAGAAGCGTCATGGAGGACGCAGGCTCCTTCTCCCTGCTGACGCATCTTTAGCATGTACTGTTTGTTCTCATGGTCACAATATGGCTTCTGCTCCTCCAGGCATTGCATCAGGCAGAAGGAAGGGAGAGGACTAGAGCCAAAAATTGGGGCTGGCTGAGTATGGCCCTTCTAAAAACATTTCCTGAAAGGTGCTCCTAGCAGCTCTCACCTACATTTCACTGGCTGGAAACATTCTCTAGTCCTTAGCTGTAAGGGATTCTGGGACAGGTATATTTTAGCTTTCCAGATTTCAATTTCAGAGCAAGATGAGAAAAGCAGATGATAAAAAGCTATTAGGTTGCGCTGTATCTGTTTAGCAGGTGTTAAGTGTTTTATTTCTGTTGTTTCTTTAACTCCTAATAACTTTCACATGAAAATTGTTCTGAGGGCGGCGCCTGTGGCTCAGCGAGTAGGGCGCCGGCCCCATATACCGAGGGCTGCGGGTTCAAACCCGGCGCCAGCCGAACTGCATCAAAAATTAGCCGGGTGCTGTGGTGGGCACCTGTAGTCCCAGCTACCTGGGAGGCTGAGGCAAGAGAATCGCTCAAGCCTAAGAGGTGGAGGTTGCTGTGAGCTGTGACTCCACAGCACTCTACCGAGGGCTATAGAATGAGACTCTGTCTCCACAAAAAAAAAAAAAAAAAGAAAAGAAAATTGTTCTGAGCCTTATCCCCACTTTACAGATGAGCAACTGAGGTTCAGAGAGGTTAAGTAATAAGGTGGTTTAGAGCACATAGCCCAGACAGGACAGAACCAGGATGTGCAATTAGGCAGTCTTTATTCCAGAGGTGGCCACCACACTAACACCAGGGTCACCTCACCATAAGCTGCAGGCTTAACTTCGTGGAAAGTATGTAGGTTTTAATTAACAAAAAGTCTCTTAGACAGTCCCTCTTTTTATTCTTTGGCTGGCATCCGCAGTCGATATTTAATTATATTTCTGCCAAGCCAGCAACAATTTTTATTCCCTCACACCCTGGTCAGCTTTTCCTCTTTGCCGTGTATTTCCTGTCCATGCTGAAGATGTATCCAGATAGATGCAAGGCCTGAAAACTGAGCTAATTTATTAATAGAAGAAACAGGTGTTTTCCCCAGCTGAGACGTCCTGAGGAGTGTACTGATGTGATCATCAAAGCTTTGTGCTTGGAACATTTTGACTCATGTATCCACACGTACGCACACATACACAGGTAAAATATGAAGTATGGATATTTGTAATAAATCTCTTAGTAAATAGAAATTTTAAAACGTAAATACCCTACCACATTGCCATTAGGTATATAAAGATTTCATTTAATGGTACCTGGTTTTGTAAAATGGCTACCTTCCTTCTAGGTCTAGAGTTTAATACAATGATTTAATCACAAAATCTTTTATATTCATAAATGAATTCTAGTTTCCTTTGTGGAAAAAAAGAGTTGAATCATGTTCTCAAACTTGCAATTTTGTTACTTGGCTATTTATTCTGAAATTTTCCCTGTGCATCATTTAGATGAAATTCATTTCTATATTGTCACATTTCAGTTCACTTTTACATCTTTTATTTATTTTTTGCTAACCAGTTGAGAAGTCTGAGAACTTTGTGAGTTCACAGGGTGAGTCCATCATTCTTGGCTAGGAAGTAGGGGATCTTTTCCTGCAGTTTATTGGCATTTCAAGGTTTCTTTTCTGCTGACTGTTGCTTTTCATAGAGAAAACACAACTATCCAGTTAGTGGGAGTCAACTATCCTAAAAATAAAGCAATTGGCCAAATCTGTTGTAGTCACTAGACTACACTAGTTCAGGGTATCAGAAATGTGCATTACGGTAATTGGTGTTTAGACATTAAACACTATTTTTGTTAAAATATATTCGAATGACAATATCTATTTCAATATAGGCTTCTTTGATATGAAGGCTGGTGTACCTCATAGGCAGTTATTCTGGAACTGAATACTTCAAAATAAGGCTGTTATCAGAGGTATTTTCTACAGAGAGTTAAGTGAAGTAGTTGCCATTCCCTCCCACCCTGGCTATATTTATTAGGTTTTTGGTGGGGTTATGCATGAAAATTACTCATCTCCTCTATATATTTGTGTTGTTGCTTTGGATGCTGGTCTGTTCTTTCCTTTGGGCTTGTAGTGCTTTACAATTCCGTATGTTGGACACTAAATGCATGTGATTAGAAAACAGTCTTGAAGTACACTCCTGAGTTATTCCATAGCTTCCTTTTCTTAATTTTAACCATGGTGGTCTCATACTTGTGATTTTAAATTGTCTGAATTATTGAGTGTTGTATTATGTAACCCCCTTCTTTCCTTTTTTAATTTTCAGAGACAGTGTCCATTTCATTTTGGTTTATAAAAGTGTACATTTTTTGTTTATTGCTATAATTTGTTCATGTTGTGTTTTCTAGCCAATAAACTGTTTCTTGCAGTCATGATTGATCTTGTTTTACTGAGACTTGGTCTTGAAGAGTAAAAAATCTCCAGTGTTGGACATTTAAGTTTCTTGAGGATTAATTCTTATAATCATTTTTGATCACATCAGATTAACTCATTGTGATGGAATATGTGGTTCTCTGCAGAAAAATAATTAAGAGAATTAAAAGGCTATATAAACGTTTTCATAGAAATTCCATTTGGGGAATGTGGTCCTATTGTTGTAGCCTACTGAAAACTGTTCTGGTTATTGTTACCATGGAATGTGTGCCCTAAGAAAACCCCCTTTTCAATGAATGCCGGGCAAACTGTGCTCTCAAGTTGTTCTTGTTGTCTTACAGTGCTCTTACAAAAAGGCACGTGCCTGGTTACATCCGTTGTGTGGCTTTGTACAAATCTTACTAGGATTGATTGGCTGTTGAGTTTGGGGGGCAGAAGTTCATTGAGCCACTCTAGATTGTGCTGGGAGGTTGTTCCTGCAGTCATTTGCCTTGTGTTGGTTCCAGGGAAGCTGCCCGGGAGTGTCGCAGGAAGAAGAAAGAATATGTCAAATGTCTTGAAAATCGTGTGGCTGTGCTTGAAAACCAAAACAAGACTCTCATTGAGGAACTCAAGGCCCTCAAAGATCTTTATTGCCATAAAGCAGAGTAACTGTCTTTGACTTGGACCTTGTTTACTGTGAACTCTAATCAAGGCAGGAGATGCAGCAATTCTACTAATAATTGCCATGTGGACTTGTGGAAGGGACACTTGTGACCCTTAAGAATCCAGTTTGGCTTAGTGTTTGAAATTGAATTGGGAATGTCATTCCAAGATTTGGAATGCCAACCATGATTGTATTTACCAAGCTTATTTCAATCTGTTTGGTCCATAGCATGCAAAAAAAAAAAAAAAATGTCTTGTTTTGCCCTTTTGCTTCTACTTTTTGCAGGGAAGCTGCTAAAGAATGTCGACGTCGAAAGAAAGAATATGTAAAATGTCTGGAGAGTCGAGTTGCAGTGCTGGAAGTCCAGAACAAGAAGCTTATAGAGGAACTTGAAACCTTGAAAGACATTTGCTCTCCCAAAACAGATTAGTAGAAATATTTAACTATGAACTGATTTTGAAGGCAATACAATATATAGCCGGCAAGAATTATGGCTTTTCTCTTTCCTTTGTATCATTCATCTATTCTCTAATCTCTAACATTCCTAAAGTGCTTCACTGTACGTAGTTAAATCTTAGGTATAACTTCAATTTTTTAAAAAGAGACAAACTGTAAAAAAATATATGTAACAAACTCTTAAAATGCAATATTTGTAAGACTTGTTCCGATGCCACATATTTGCAGTTCCCAATCTCTGTGTCATGAATAGTGTCCTATGCAATAAAATTTTTTGCAGGTCTTTAAAAACAAATCATTTTAGGAAAGGATGATCAAAAATTATGCATCCAGAAGTACAATAAAAGTAAAACACAAAACGTACCTCAGGAAAGAATTGAAAGAAAGCATATATCTAATGACATGCCTAGATGAGAATAATAGCCTAGAAGTGAATTTATGCATTTGCAGATTTTTATATCAGTTGATTTGTAAAGAAAACCTTGTATTGCTGTCCTTGAATGCCATAGTTGAAGAGAGTTTCTAATAGAACCATGTTGGTTGCACTTTGTAGTTTTTGGTGCTCATGTAAATATGAACATTTAGTATGGTTTTTAACTCTACTGTCTCTTATAAAAGATCTTGCAGAAGTTCTTTTTTTTTTGCAGTTTTTGGCCGGGCCTGGGTTTGAACCCGCCACCTCCGGCATATGGTATGGGGCTGGCACCCTACTCCTTTAAGCCACAGGCGCCGCCCAAAAGTTCTTTCTTTCTTTTTATTTTTATTTTTTTCTGAGACAGAGTCTCACATTGTTGCCCTTGGTAGAGTGCTGTGGCATCACAGCTCACAGCAACCTCAAACTCTTGGGCTCAAGCGATTCTTTTGCCTCAGCCTCCCAAGTAGCTAGGACTACAGGTGCCCGTCACAATACCCGGCTATTTTTTGGTTGGAGTTGTCGTTGTTTGGCAGGCCTGGCCTATATTTGAATCTGCCAGCTCGGGTGTATGTGGCTGGCCCCCTAGCCACTGAGGTACAGGTGCTGAGCCTTGCAGAAGTTCTTAGTATCCACCTGATATCAGCTAGTGAAAGTGACAAAATACGTTAATATCTGGAATGAGTGGAAAGCCTTTTAGAATTGTATTGCATACCTTCAAGGATACAAGCTGATTTCTCCACTGGGTTTCCATCCTGGAAAATGCTCTTCTGCCATCTCAGGATGGCCCCAGAGTTTTGCCAGGAGAGCACAGCAGTGATTAGAAGTTCAGCCTCTGCAGGGCAGCGCCCATAGCTCAGTGGGTAGGGTGTCTGCCACATACACCGAGGCTGGCGGTTCAAACCTGGCTCCGGCCAGCTAAAAACAACAATGACAATTGCAACCAAAAAAAAAAAAAAAAGTTGGGTATTGGCTGAGGCTAGAGAATTGCTTAAGCCCAAGAGGTTGCTGTGAGCTGTGACGCCACAGTTCTACCCAGGGCGACAGCTTGAGAGTCTGTCTCAAAAAAAGAAAAAAAAAGAAAGAAAGAAATTCAGCCTTTGCAAACACTAGGCCTTTCTGTAGATGGTCTAGAGGGCTCCTGGTGGGGGCCTCTACTCTGAGGTTTAGCTAACAACAGCAGGAATTTTAAAGTAAAAACAAAAACAACCCCGAATTTTATTTTTCATCTCAGAACAGCTTGAAGTGCACATTAGATCAAATATTCTCAGGTCAGCACATTCGGATGAAGTTCATTGCAACTGAGCGAACAATGTCATTACTGGCAGCTGCATTTCTTCGTTTTTTATAAGAAGAAGCTTCAAGGTACAATAAGCCCAAAGCCCTACCCATACGATTCCCTGTTGCCTCTCAGTCAGAAACATTTCTTCAATGCCTACTGTGTGCTAAATGCGGCTGTATTTGCTGCTGGAGCTTCTGCTCTGCTAAGGATGCCCTTTCCTCTGTCCCAGCCCAGTGTGGGGAGGGAGGTACCAGAGCAGGACGCGTTTCCCACAGCTTCCTGCTGCTGCTTCCCCAGGTCACTGGAATTCTTTCCCTGCTCTGTATCTCCCAGAAACCAAGGTGTGTCAATTTTGACTTTCTTTAAAAATATTTATTCTTCTTTCAGAGTCTGAGCTCTGAATTTCTTTTATCTCCATTTTGGTCTTCTACAGAGAAGAAGGAATGAAGACAGGAAGAGAAAGAGGGAAGGAAACCCTCGGGTTTCAGCTGAAGGGCTACAGTGCTTCTCATTCATTCATTCAGAGAGTGCCAATCAGCTGTGAGCTTGGACTGGTAGACACAGACAGGAAGAGACTAGATAGAATCAGCAGACAAGATATAAAACGTTAGAGGCAGTATGTAAATTCTAGAATTCTAGAAAGGCGTAGGCAGGGATTAAATAAGAAACCTCATGTAGGAAGTAGATTTTGAACTGGGCCTCCAAGTAACTGACAGTGCCAGGCAGGAGGGCTTTAAGCGGGGACCTTGGAGCACACACATTGCTGCAGGGAGCTCGTGCCTGGGGAATGGAAGGAGGTTGAGTTAGCACTCACACCAAGAGTTAGTTTCATTTAAAAAGGAGGAGAAGAGAGAGAATGAATGTGTGTGCATGTGTGCACCCTGTAACTCACATTATTTCAGAGAAAGGGGCCTATATCTAATTACTTGGGACCACAGATAATAGACATTTTCCCTTCTCAAAACCAGTGGGTTAAATAATAAGAAAAGAGTATTACCTCACAAAACAAGAAATCTAGTGGTGAGAAATTTTAGGATTGCTAATTTAGTGACATCACAACAGCATCATGAGCAAACTTTATGCCCACTCTTGTTGCTGGGTGCCTGATCCTAATATTGCTGACATAGTTCCAGGCAGCAGAGATGTAAAAAGATGCCAATTTTGTTTTGTAGTGTCATAAGAGTAAGGAAAATGTGGCCAGACATGGTGGCTCACACCTGTAATCCTAGCACTCTGGGAGGCTGAGGCAGGTGGATTGACCTGAGCTCACAGGTTGGAGACCAGTCTGAGCCAGAGGGAGACCTCGTTTCTAAAAATAGCCGGGCATTGTGGCAGGCATCTGTAGTCCCAGCTACTTGGGAGGCTGAGGCAACAGAATCGCTTGAGCCCAAGAGTTTGAGGTTGCTGTAAGCTACGATGCCACAGCACTCTACCAAAGGTGACAAAGTGAGATTCTGTCTCAGAAAAAAAAAAAGTAAGGAAAATTTGTACAGAGGCTGTTCAGCAGTGGGGACCCTCAGATTTTCGGTAGTCAGATCTTCATCAGAACCTTTCTCTTTTTCTTTTTGTTTTTGAGCAACCTCAAACTTTCGGGCTAAAGCCATACTCTTGCCTCAGCCTCCCAAGTAGCTGGGACTACAGGCATCCGCCACAGTACCTGGCTAGTTTTTCTGTTTCTAGTAGAGACAGGGTATCGTTCTTGCTCAGGCTGGTCTGCAACTCCTGAACTCAAGCAATCTACCACCTCAGCCTCCCAGAGTGCTAGGATTGTCCAGAACCCTTTTTTTTTTTTTTTTTGAGACAGAATCTCACTTTGTCACCCTTGGTAAAGTGAGTAGCTTGGACTACAAGCACCTGCCACAACACCCGGCTATTTTTAGAGATGGACTCTCACTCTTGCCCAGGCTGGCCTTGAACCCAGGCAAAAAAATACCAGCCTCCCAGAGTGCTAGGATTACAGGTGTGAGCCACCTAGCCCAGCCCACAGAACCTTTTTTGTTAACCAATCACAGGCAAGGAAAATGGGACTAAAAACTGCATTGCTGATGAGGATTCAACCCCTGGTGCTGGGGAGGGTGCCAGGCTTTGGGAAAGCCTATGGCCATCAATGTGGAATAAGACTGGAGCTCTGGAAGAATGACTGGGTGAAAAGTGAGTGAGGAAGTTAGCAACAGCTTGTGAGAGCCTGGAGCTTGAGTTAAGCTAGCTCTTGCTCATAGAGTCTGTCCCTGAAAGCAAGCTCTTGCTACCAAAATAGCAAGCTTGGTAGCTGGCCTCGCAGCCTCACAGATACTGCCCATAGCCTCTCCCTGAGCAGAGCGAGCAGTAAGTTGGAAGCTCTGTGAGAGCATTGTACGTCCTGCACACCACTGTCACACAGAACCCAGAGCCCTCTCTGCATCTGTGTCTCTTTTAAAATGCTAAACATTTCTTTCCTTTTTCTTACTTTCTTTTTTTTTGAGACAGACTCTCACTTTGTCCTCAGTAGAGTGCCATGGCATCATAGCTCACTGCAACCTCAAACTCTTGGGCTCATCTTGCCTCAGCCTCCTGAGTAGCTGGGACTACAGGCACCTGTCACAATAACCGGTTAGTTTTTGTATTTTTTGTAAAGATGAGGTCCTGCTCTTGGTCAGGCTGGTCTTGAACTCCTGAGCTCAAGCAATCCGCCCACATCAGCCTCCCAAAGTGGTAGGATTACAGGCATGAGCCAGCGCTCCCAGCCCGCAAGTCCTGAACATTTTAGAATCTAGACTCTTGGATATAGAAATTACTGATCCAGGATCATGGGATTGTACTACCTTGTTTAAGTAAGTACTTCATGATGTTAGACCGTGCCAGGTCAGAAAATAATGGAAATGAACTTATGCCAGATTTTTTTTTTTTTTTTTTTTGAGACAGGGTCTCACTCTGTCCCCCTGGGTAGAGTGTCATGGCGTCATAGCTCATGGCAACCTCAAACTCTTGGGCTCAAGTGATTCTCTTTGCCTCAGCCTCCTGAGTAGCTGGGACTACAGGCACCACCACAATGCCCGGTTATTTTTAGAGACGAGGTCTCCCTCTGGCTCAGGCTGGTCTCGAACCTGTGAGCTCAGGCAATCCACCCTCTTCGGCCTTCCAGAGTGCTGGGATTCCACTCTTCCAGATGTGACCCTCCGTGTATTTCAGTGTGTGGCGTGAGCACTTTGCTTACCTGAAGCTGAGAACACCCAGGGAACGGCCATTGTTTTTATTGCCTGATGCCCCGTTCCTTGATCTAGGAATACTTTTCTTCACATGTTCTCATGTCCACTATATGCTATTTCCTCTGTGCCTAAGAGAAACACTTTGAACAAATATAACAGCTCATAAAACCAACACCCTTGTTTTTATCTACATCAAAAATAATCAGGTGATTTTAGCATGTAGGAGACAAACAGAGCTGTCGCCAGTTGGCTAGCCACAGTGCAATGACTCTGACTGTTTTACAGCAGGATACCATGGTTTTCAGAAACTGAACGCACTTCTTCTTTTCTAAAGTCATCCTGATGGCACAGACATAATTCTGAATTACCCCAGCATGGTGTCTTTTAATCATTATGCTTTGTGGGTAGCTATTTTCTATATAAATTCATTTGTCTCATAAGCACATTTCATAGTTATATATATTAGAATTTTAAATGTATTTTGAACACAAAGCGTTTAAAAAATAGTGTTGTTTGTTCTTTTTTTTTTTTTGAGACAGAGTCTCACTATGTCTGTAGAGTGCTGTAGCATCACAGTTCACAGCAACCTCAAACTCTTGGGCTTAAGCAATTCTCTTGCCTCAGCCTCCCAAGTAGCTGGGACTACAGGCGCCCACCACAATGCCCGGCTATTTTTTGGTTGAAGTTCTCATTGTTGTTTGGCAGGCCCTGGCTGGGTTTGAACCCACCAGTCCCGGTACATATGGCTGGCGCCCTAACCACTGAGCTACAGGCACTGAGCCAGTATTGTTAGTTCTTCAGAGATCCATTTTGCCACAGGGTAACTGTGTGGTGTCTTACTTACACCGAGATTTAAGAGATCCCTTTTCTGGGTCCTCCTCTTCACACACTCACACATAAATTCCACTGAGGGTAGAAAATAATAACTAAAAGAGAAAACTGACCTTGTGCTTTGTCACACTAAACTGTGCTTGCTCAAATAAAACTAGCCCTTGTTATTTCTAAGCCAGTCTTAATTCTCAAGAGGAAACAGAGATTCCTTTTTTTTATTAAAATATATTTTGAGGCTGGGTGAGATGGCTCATGCCTATATTCGTAGCACTCTGGGAGGCCAAGGCAGGTGGATTTCCTGAGCTCACAGGTTCCAGACCAGCCTGAGCCAGAGCAAGATCTCGTCTCTAAAAACAGCCGGGCATTGTGGTGGGCGCCTGTGGTCCCAGCTACTCGAGAGGCTGAGGCAAGAGAATCGCCTAAGCCCAGGAGTTGGAGGTTGCTGTGAGCTGTGTGACGCCACGGCACTCTACCGAGGACAATGAAGTGAGACTCTGTCTCTACAAAAAAAAAAAAAAGTGTTGTTAGTTCTTTTTTTTTTTTTTTTTTTTTTTTTTGACAGAGTCTCACTATGTTGCCCTCTGTAGAGTGCAGTAGCATCACAGGTCTCAGCAACCTCGAACTTTTGGGCTCAAGAGATTCTCTTGCTTCACCCTCCCCAGTAGCTGGGACTACAGGCACCCACCATAATGCCCAGCTATTTTTAGAGATGGGGGTCTCACTCTTGCTCAGGCTGTTCTCGAACTCGTGAGTTCAAGCAATCCATCCATTTTGGCCTTCCAGAGTGCTGGGATTACAAGTGTGAGCCACCGTGGCTGGCCCTGGAGTTGCACTTTTCATTTCTGCAAAACTTTTTCTTTGTATTGATACCTCGGTTAATTCACAAGAGAATCCTAGTTTTTGTCCTATCTTGGCTTTCGACATGCCTTCCTCTCTAAGCTTAATCGTCTGTAGCTTTGAATTAAAGTGAGCGATATGTAACTCTTCCTTTCACTTGAACACTTGGAGACCACTGTAGGGTTGTCGACTGGCCTAATGGCAAGATTGTTGTGGCTCAGGGACTTGGGAGCCACGGGATGGCCGATGTGTGGAGCAGACAGAGCACACGCATTTATCTGTTGTTGGCATCTTACATGGGTGTGCTACAATAGTAACAGCGAAGATCACTGACCACAGGTTACCAGAACAGGTAAGGTCAGAATGAGTAAGTTTGAAATACTATGAGAATTACCAAAGGGTGACACAGAGACAGGAAGATAGATGTGCTTGACACAGGGCTGCCACAAACTTTCAATTTGTCAAAGACACAGTATCTGTGAAGTGCAATACAGCAAAGCCCAGTAAAACAGGTATGGTTATAATTTATGGGCAAGAGTTGGGATCAGAGTCAGGTGAAAGTCCTTAAATCCTGAATAATCTGGAACCAAAAAGAGTCGACCTCCCTCTCTGTCCTCCATCACTTCTGCCCAGGCCCGTGTAGGTGTGGACATCCAGTTGTGCGTGACTCAGGCGAAGCGGCACAGGGCACCCAGGGGTGCTGCAGATGAACTCTGCCTGCCAGCATGCCAGCCCTCATGAGAAAAGGCATAACGTCAAACATAAACTGTATCTTTTTACTTTTTTTTTTTTTTGCAGTTTTTGGCTGGGGCTGGATTTGAACTCGCCACCTCCAGCATATGGGGCCGGCGCCCTACTCCTTTGAGCCACACGCACCACCCCCCAAAATTAACTTTTTAAAACATATTTTATTTTCAGGTGGCGTCTGTGGCTCAGCGAGTTGGGCCCCATATACCGAGGGTGGCAGGTTCAAGCCTGGCCCCGGCCAAACTGCAACAACAACAACAAAAAATATTTTTTGACATATGTCAGACATACTTGAGGTGCAAAATTCAAGATACAATAGGCAAAGAGCAGCAAGTAAATGCAGCCTTCCATCCCTGACTCCACACTGCCTGGGGCCTCCCAGAAGGGCAGCTACTGCTCTGAGTTTCTTTTTTAGGAAAGAGGTACCTTTGGTGGCTCGTGCCTGTAGCACTCTGGGAGACTGAAGCAGGTGGATTGCTTGAGCCCAGGAGTTTGAGAACAGGCTGAGCAAGAGTGAGACCCTGTCTCTTCTAGAAATAGAAAAATCTAGCTGGGCGTCATGGAGGGCGCCTGTAGTCCCAGATACTGGGGAAGCTGAGGCAGGAGGATTCTTTAAGCTCAAGAGTTTGAGGTTGGTGTGCACTATGATGCCACCAACAGCTCTTTACCCAGGGTGACAGAATGAAACTCTTGTTTTTCTTTGGTTTTTGTTTTTTTGAGACAGAGTCTTTTTTGTCGCCCTTGGTAGAATGCTGTGGCATCACAGCTCATAGCAACCTCAAACTCTTGGGCTTAAGTGATTCTCTTGCCTTAGCCTCCCAAGTAACTGGGACTACAGGTGCCAGCCACAACACCTGGATATTTTTTTGTTATTGTTGTCATTATGTAGCAGACTGGAGCTGGGTTCGAACCCACCAGCCCTGATGCATGTGGCCGGCACTGAGCTATGGGCACCAAGCCAGAGATTCTGCTTCAGAAATAAAATAAAATAAAATAAAATATAACTTTAATTCATTGATCATGCCACCTGTTTTCTGAAATTGTCCCATCTCCAGGGCTGTATGACGTGGAGTTTCTAGAAAGGGATGTGGAGTCAGCACGTTCATTCATTCCCTCACATCATCAAGTGAGACTGGATTAGTCTGAATAGACCCAGAAGGACACAGGGCAGCACTGGGCCTCTGCCAGCCTCTCAGAGGCTTTCTTCAGCCATGATCTGAGTTACGTGGTTGCCACATGCATGCAGTCTTGGCAATGAGAAATAACAGGCACCCTTCACTGAGGGCTTCCCCTGGCCCAGCACCACATGACGTGCTATGAGGGGTTTATCACATTTAATTCTCATAACAACCCCCTAATGTTGGTGCCTTTCTAATCCCCAACATGCAGCTGAGGAAACAGGCTCTGAGCATTTAAGTCACTTGCCCAAGGTCACTCAGCTCGGGACCAAGAGCAGAGTTGGCAATGGCCGAAGCAAGTGGTGGCTGCTGAGAGAGCTCTGTGGCTACTGGTGGTCACCTGGGAACCCCCAAACCTTCCTGTTCAAATTCACAGAAGCATATACCAGGATTTTTTTTTTTTTTTTGAGATAGAGTGTCACTTTGTTGACCAGGGTAGAGTGCCGTAGCATCGTAGCTCACAGCAACCTCAAACTCCTGGGGTCAAGCGATTCAATTCTCTTGCCTCAGTCTCCCAAGTAGCTGAGACAACAGGTGACCACCACATGCCTGGCTAGTTTTTCTATTTTTAATAGCGATGGGGGTCTCACCCTTGCTCAGGCTGGTTTCAGCAAGCAATCCACCTGCCTCAGCCTCCCAGAGTGCTAGGATTACAGGTGTGAACTGCCGTGCCCAGCCCACATACCAGGTTTATAAAGTCCCTGACGCTGATCAGGAGAAAGGGATACAGAGTGGAAGGACGAGATATTAGAATCCCAAAGCTTCAGCTGTCGCTGAAATTGAAGCTTAGAGCTAAAAGAGGTCTCACAGGTGCAATTTATCTCCTTTAACTTGATAGACAAATAAACCAAATTTCAGGTTCGCTCATTCAAATACTGATTGTTATTGACAATAGAGAAATTAGAAATCCTCAGATCTTGCAACTAGTGTTACTAGTTTTACCTACATATCTTTATACGTATGACCACGATGTCTCTATTTTTCTGCCAACTGGAGTTGCAACCAGCTTTGCTGCAGCATAGCTTTCTGAGGAAGCATTTGTCCCTATGATCTGAACAGATGGAAACCCTGGAAGGAAAACCCTGTCCCTTACTGTACACACAATTCCAGCTGGTCTCTGTGAGGCAAGGGGGGGACCGGGGCCCTGCCAGACCCATCTCAGCCACATCCGTTTACAAAGGACACTTGACCTATATGGTACAGTTTTTTTTTTTAGAATAAATGTTTCTTAACAAGACTTATGATAGGTCTTGCTTATACTGTTTTTCCAGCCCTGAGAAGCACTGACCCATGTCAGTCTTGACTAAGGAATGAGTTTTTAAATTCTTACCTGTTACACAAACTTGCTGGGCACAGTGGCTCATACCTGTATTCCCAGCACTCCGGGAGGCCAAGGCAGTTGGATTGCTTAAGCCTCAGCCTCCTGCGTAGCTGGGACTACCGGTGTCTGCCACAGCGCCCAGCTATTTTTAGAGATAAGGTCTAGTGCTGGCTCAGGCTGGTCTCCAACCTGTGAACTCAGGTAATCCACCCACCTTGGCCTCCCAGAGTGCTGGGATTACAGGTGTGAGCCATTGCACCTGGCCCTTTTCTACTGTTTAGTAGAGATGGAGTCTCCTTCTTGCTCAGGCTGGTCTCAAAACCTGAGCTTAAAAAATCCACCCGCTCAGCCTCCCGGAGTGCTAGGATTACAGGTGTGAGCCACCACACCCAGTCCAGTAAGTGACTTTAAAATGAATCCATCTTTTGTCAATAAAATTGCAAGTTTCCTTGAACTGTTTATCATTGGTGACTGTAAGTGGTTAGAACGTAGTGGAAAATGAGACCAAGGTCAAAAACTTTTGCATATCACTCACCCACAGCCATGGACAGTGTTTTAGTTCTTAATCTGTTGTCAGAATGTTGGTCCCATGGGGAAAAGATGAGCATCAGGTCACTATAAGTTATTGATAATACTTGGAAAATAAGTATCATCCACTGAGGGAAGACAGTGATATTTTCATATTTTAGAAATATGAAAAAATATACTGTTGCTTAGAAGATGATGAGATTAGCTTTTGTCTTAGCTTGGAAGATCAAGAAATTGTAATTGAAGATAAGAGTATGGATGGTGGGCGGCGCCTGTGGCTCAGTGAGTAGGGCACTGGCCCCATATACTGAGGGTGGCGGGTTCAAGCCTGGCCCTGGCCAAACTGCAAAACAAGAAAAAATAGCCAGGCGTTGTGGTGCGCGCCTGTAGTCCCAGCTACTCGGGAGGCAGAGGCAAGAGAATCGCCAAAGCCCAGGAGTTAGAGGTTGCTGTGAGCGGTGTGACGCCACGGCACTCTGCCGAGGGCGATAAAGTGAGACTCGGTCTCTACAAAAAAAAAAAAGAATATATGGATGGTATTTAGTGATACTCAGCAGTTTGATTTGTAACACAGAATAATGACATTAGATTGTATGCCTTTAAACAATTAAAATTCAGGGACTTTTGATATATGAAATTATGAATAATAATATTATTATAGAGAGAATATTAGAAATTCTAAATTTTAGGCCAGGTGTGGTGGCTCATGCCTGTAATCCTAGCTCTCTTGGAAGCCAAGGTAGGAGGATCTCTTGAACTCAGGAGTGAGACCAGCCTGAGCAAGAGCAAGTCTCTACTACAATTAGAAAAATTTGCCAGCATATGCCTATAGTCCCAGCTACTGGAGTGCCTGAAGTAGGAGGATGGCTTGAACCCAGGAGTTTGAGGTTGCTGTGAGCTAGGTTGATGCCATGGCACTCTAGTCTCTGGGCAATAGAGACTCTTCATCACATATACCCCAAAAAAGAAATTTCAAAGTTTAGAACATTAATCCATCTCAACATTAATTTGTTTTTGTTTGTTTGTTTGTTTTGAGACAGAGCCTCAAGCTGTCACCCTGGATAGAGTGCCATGGCATCACAGCTCACAGCAACCTCCAATTCCTGGGCTCAAGCGAGTCTCCTGCCTCCGCCTCCCAAGTAGCTGGGACTA
>CAUYRH010083741.1:0-85057 GCA_963574655.1 Perodicticus potto | reverse complement strand
CAACCTCCAATTCCTGGGCTCAAGCAAGTCTCCTGCCTCCACCTCCCAAGTAGCTGGGACCACTCCACCTCCCAAGTAGCTGGGACCACAGGCGCCCGCCACAACGCCCGGCCATTTTTTGGTTGCAGCCGTCATTGTTGTCTGGCGGCCGGGGCTGGATTCGAACCCGCCAGCTCAGGTGTACGTGGCTGGCGCCTTAGCCCGCTGAGCCACAGGCGCTGAGCCATGGTTGTAGTATTTTTAAAAATAATGTTTTTTTAAAGTGGAGGAAGACTCTGATTTAACTGTGCTAGAAATACTGGATTAAACTAAAGAAACAAAATTCTTAAGCACAGTGGTCATATGTAAGTAGGCAAATGCAGAGGATCTGGGTAATTTTTTTATAGTTGCCCTAGGCCCCCAAAATACCCAAGTGTGTGTGTGGTGTTTTCCCACAATCTCCTCCTGAAAGAGGGTAGAGCACAGCTCGGGTCTCTTCCAATAATATGTTTTCTGCCCTCATTTCGGGGCTCTCTCCCTCTATTTTGCTCCTGCTTCATCCCCTGAAAGGTATTTGTGTATATATGGGTTTCATTTAGATCTCAATTCAGTGTGGGGAAGAAAACGTGACCTTTAGTGTGGAGAAGAAGCTGGGCCTGTCGCGTGGGGAGTCAGGTGCTGGCCCAGCTCTGGGCACCATCTCTACCAATCTCAGGCAGGCACCACTTATTCCAGTTTTGGGATGATTCAGTCTCTCTGAACGTGCAAAACTGCTTGCTCCCTTGAGTGAGGGAATCCAATGAAAACAGGTTTGTCTTCCCAAACCAGAGGATTTTCAAGCTCAGAGTTTTTCAGTGTTCCTCTGAATTTTGGGTACAGCCATTTCAACTCGAATGCTAAAAGGCTCTAGGGTTTATGACACATTGCTAAGCCACACTGACTGCGTGTGAACACTGCAGCTTCTCTGTGAATTGGTGGGTAGGCCTCTCAAAGTGTAAAGAGAAATGTTAACTCTGTGCTTAAAAAATAGGCTGATTCTAAAATTACAATTAATGAGTCACTTGGAAAACAATAGCATTAATTAAAATTGTTATGGAGTAAACAAGTTCTTTACTCTTTTCACTGATGACACTCATTTCTGTCTGTAGATGGACGCATTGGTCCCTTGCTACTCAAAATGAGGTCCCTGGACCAGCAGCACTGTCAGTGTCACTGGGAGACATAAATTTACTGAAGTTAATAGATGGAAATGTTTTTTTACTTTCTGAGTGCTGTGCAGCTCAGCACATCATGTGTAAGAATTGGCCAGGATTTCTAAGAACATTAGCACAGAGGTCAGGCCACTAAAATTAAAAAAAAAAAAAAAGACCCTGGAGAGCACTTTTGAGCTTACAAAGCTTTTTAAATCCATAATCATACTTGGGTTATTTGACTTCTTTAGATCTTTTCCTCATCTGTAAAATGAGATGGTTGAAGTAGAAAGGCTGGTCTCTAAGAAGTCCCTAAAGACATGACCTGTCACAGACCCACTCCCTAGTAACCCTGAGTCCCTAGCTCCTCTGACAGTTGGTGACAGAAGCCTAGTGTGGTGCTGAGGAGCGTGACTTTGACCGCCTGGGTCCAAATCTGAATCCCAGCTCAGCTAAATTTAACTTAAGACTTTGGGCAAGTTTCCTTGAATGCCTGGAGTCTGCCTCCTCATCTCTAAAAGAGGCACATTAGCTCATAGGATTGTAGTGAGGATTAAATAAGGGCCACAAAAAAAAAAAAAAATTGTAAGTACTCATCAAAGTGACATCTTCCTCAAACTTGCCTCTCCCCTTGATCCTTAGCCCAAGTTCACTTAACATCTCAGCTAACTCTTGAGAAACCCCGACTAGGATTTGTAATGTAAGGAACCCCAGTACTGTTGTACAGACAACTCACCATTTAAACTGTCTGGAAGACTTTCAGGAACAGCTCAATGTCACGGTGTCTGGAGATGCAGGTCTTTAGGAAGCAATTAAATGAGGTCGGTAGGGAGGAGTCCTAATCCAGGAAAACTGAGACCTTCCAAGAAAAGAGCTCCTTCTCTCTGCCACGTGAGGGCCAGTGAGGTGTGCACATCGGGAAGAGCCTTCACCTGACTGTGCTGGCACCAGGATCTCGATTTCCAACCTCCAGAGCTGGGAAACCCATGGTTTGTATACGTGCACGTGTGTACATTAGCCATCCAGTCAAGGGTGCTTGTTCTGGCAGCCGGAGAGTGACTCAGATGAGTCCACAGAGGGAGTTTTCCTGAACGGGCCATACCCTAAGTGAGTTCAGAGCCTGGAGGGTTACTGGACATTTAAAATTGCCTGTGTCTTAACCAAATCCAATTCTTCTGACACAAGAAGATAAATGTCAGGGAAGGATGGTCTTCACACTTTCAAGCTGACAGCTGCATATTCCACTACCCTTTAGCTGATGTTGCTTCCCAAAGACCACCCGACTTGCACCCTTGGACCCTACAGCCACTAGGTGTGTTCTCAGCTCCTAACTCTCAGAGTTAGGACCATCAATCCTGCTCTTAGGACCATCAACCCCAGGATTCTAATTCCGTTGGGTACATTGAGTGTCTTACTGTCTTTGAAGTCAAAATTTTTCCCTAAAACTTTTCATATTATCCCCTAAATACCTGAACACCACATTAAAAACTTAGTTGTGAATATATTAAGGAGCAGGAAGAAAGCCAGAACCACTTACTTTCAGTTGTACAAAGATGAAAAACCAAGCAGAGAGCAGCCTTGCCAGGAGAAAATGTTTCAGGAAAAATGAAAAGCTGTCAAAGTCAGCTTAAAAGGCCACCAAAGGAATGACCCAATTACACTTTTTATGTCTTCTATATGATGAAGATGAGGGTGGTTCTGGATGACAGTTTGGATTTAAGTAAACACCAGTACCCCTGCTCTGTCCAGCACCAGTAGAAATTATCAAACAGGTAAAAGAGCATGAAAGGACCGTTACATTCCTCTGCACTGAGGGACAGGACAGCGGGCCTGAAGGAGACAAAAGGCAGGGCTACAGGCATGATGCTGGAAAGAACTGGGCACACCTACACCTCATACTAACCTTCACAAGTGTTCTTCTTAGAATATCCCATTTTAAAATACTACCTCATCACAGCAAAACATTCTGTAAATTCTAACAGTTACAAGATAACCTATTTCCATTTAATGTGACTGTTTTTTACAGTTAAAACCCAGAGAATATTTACCTGCATTTTCTACAAACCATGCTTACTCATGAGATCTGCGTATGTGAACATGAAGCTTTAACTACAATCTCTGTTGAGCACCTATGTGCCAGGCACAAAGACCCACGGGCTCGTTGTCTAGTAGGATAGGTCCCAGCCGCACTTGGGGCTTTCAGTTCTCTGTTGTGGCCTTGTGCATTAGGATCATAATCTCAAGTCAAGATGAAGGACCTTATTTGTGCTTTGTATACAGCAGGTTCATCTGTCTCACTCAACTGTTTCCTAGTACAAAACATTTTTACAGGGCGGTGCCTCAAAGGAGTAGGGTGCCGGCCCCATATGCCGGAGGTGGCAGGTTTAAACCCAGCCCGGGCCAAAAACTGCAGCAAAAACAGACAAACAAACAAAAAAAAACCATTTTCATAGAATTTCCCTTTTGGTGTACATCTTTCTAGATTTTTCTTTGGGGGGTGGGAAGACAGCCTGTGTGGTTGCCCCCTTTATGAGATTTGGAAACTGACATAGCTTACCTTCTGAATCGTTGTAACTGGTAGCCATCTAGGAGTTCGATGACAAAAAAAGACAATTTAAGGTATGTTTGCTGAAATCGCTTAGCTTATATTCCTTGCTATGAATTGTGGGTTACCATACACAATTCACACTTAGGAGCTAACCTTATTACACTGAATTCTAAAATCGAGTGATTATCAATCTTGATCAAGCTGTAGAGGCCTCACAATTTGAATTCCAACTAAACTTTTTCTTTTTTAACAAGCAGTATTTTTATAGCAGAATGCCTTTAGCAAAATCCTCGTCGTAACTTCACTTACATTCTTTCTTTGGGAGGTTAGATAAGAACTGAACTTGCTATGATTTAAAATGTATATAACTTCCCCCTTTAAATTGGTTTCATATTAAACAAAGAATACTCTGTCCTCACTTCTTAGGAACCTCCCCAACAGACACAAACCATTATGTGATTGATCTTTTGCATACTAGACCAAATGGCAACGTTATACTGGAAAAGCAGGCTATTGTTAAATAACACTCTCCAATTTCGGTGAGACCAGCTTTAAACCATCCCAAATTGGGAGATATGCCACTTGAGTTACAAAGCCCATTTCCCCATTAACATGAGAAAGGAAAACCAAAAAAAAAAAAAAATGTATGTCTCTTAAAGCACTATATAGTTAAAAACACTGAAAATTAAATTTCCATGGCTATCACTTTGATGTAATATACATGGCAAGGTAAGACTATAAATACACAAAATGTAATATAGAATTTAATTTTATCTTTAAGAAGTATTCTGAAATCAAAGGCGATAATACACGCATCAGGCACATCCAACAGAAGACTTTACAATGGTTTACATTTCCTTTTTATTTATTCCTTGAAACTGCCCGTATTGCAGGTTTTTCATGGATGAAATATGGAACTGAGCAGATTCTTTTTTTCTACAAAATTATGGTATAAACTTGCTCAATTTTCTATCTTATTGCTAATAAACCTTACAGGTGCACAGTTTGTAAGATAAACCCCTTAAGGACTGAATGCTTAGAGCATGCTGCAAGGTACAAGAAATAAGCTAAGAATGAGCATATAAACCTACATCTGGACTGACACAGCACTGAATGCTGGCAAACATTTAGCACGACACAGGGGAAATTAATAAAAGGAGATACAGTTCAGTCCTGAAAGGGTTAAATAGAAACCCTAATATATTATTGTTTCTAACCATCCATCCCACATTACAGTGCTTGAAAACAAAGCCAAAAGTCTGGCACAGAAAATTACACACATTTGTTCAGTACTCATCAGAAACACAGCTGCTTTTGAAATCAAAGTAAATTAACTTGGTTAATAATTGAATAGCATTCTGTTTCAAAAAGGAACCCCCACCCCCACCCCAACAGATTCTTCTGGTTAACATGACTAGTTACATTAGTTCTCAAAAAAGGCATTGGAAATTTTGTGAGGCTTATAGTAAGAGAAAACCGTAATAACCTCAATTTGTCCATCAAACTTGGGTTTAAAGCACAGATGGTACCAGTTTCACTAAAAACAAAAAAACTAACCAGTTATGATCAAAAGTAAGTCTGTGCAGTAAAAGTGAAAAATATATCACTAGTTAACATATGAGGATGCCTTTAGTTACCACTATTTGAGAAGAGTCAGCAGCAGGTTAAATGGTATACTAGTGTTCAACTCTAAAATTATTCAAAATATGAAGGGCATTTTACATGTGAAGCCTTTGGCTTGCCTTCCCAATCTATGTGATATTTTCGACAGAACAAATAAAAACATATTGGATAAGAGGCTCAGCTTCTATGTATATTTTCTAGAAATTACATAAAATCATGAGAGCATGAAGATATACTTCTAAAACTGAATTTTAAAAAATTAAATATAACTGAAGCATCATCACTGTAAGAAGAGAGTTTCCAGGGTCCATGGCCAGCACCTCTAATAATGTCATCATTGGGGGAGGGACATAGTCTACTGCAACTAGAGAACACGGTTCCTATAAATTACTTACTGAAAATGATTCACAAATCCATGAAAAAGACTTTTTTTAAGCAGCTGACAAAAGAACTACTGATAAACAATAAGCCATAATAAACAAATCATTTCACTCTTTAGTCTGTGGTGAGAATGGCATACAATAGGTGGGGAAAATGCCTGTAAGTACATTCTTGAAGTTTTCAAAAAAAAAAAAAAACCATGAAAAGAGTTTATAGTCTTAACATGTCAATTATCTTATTAAAAGAAACAAAGAACCAAAATAGGATATAAACATTAAAAAAGCAAAAGTTCATTTGAATAAAGCCATGAACTTGAAAAATTATTTTGAGCTACATGGCTGGGTAAGGAATAGTTTGTTTTTCAAAAGCATCTCATTTGTTATCAGTTAATTTAATATGATTTCTTAACTAAATACCAAACCTAGGAAGTGGAGGAAACTTGTGGCCCATTAAAAGGAAAGCAGCACTACAACCATTTCCACACTCTGAACAAAAAAGCACTGTGTACTGACTTCTGCGGGACTCAACAGAGAGAATAAATACTACTCAAAAAGAAGCTAGTTTGCAAGTAAGGGCCAGTGAATAGTTTACAACAAAGAAAGATAAGGCCACGATGAGTTCTGCCCTTGAAACAGATTTAAGGTGTGAGGCAGGATTAGTTTGCAAGAGGGAAGTGAGCAACAGGAGACTGGAAGAGGAGAGGATATAGAGTAAAACGCAGCCTGGGTGCCTACAAAGGCCTGCAGGAAGAGAAAACCACAATAACTTGAATTTAGCCACCTAACATGCTTTACAGATGACTTTCCCCTTGAAATCTGAGGAGAAGATATGAGGAAGAGTATCTACAATGGCATAGTCTTAGCAAAAGAGTGATCAACAACGACAGCAAAGCTGGGGGCAGGGGATGCTACTAATAACGGTTTTCAAAAAGTCTACAGATGGAAACTTTTTCAAAATAGCCCAAGACATCAGAAAGACAATGTTCTGTATGAAAACATAGGAAGTTACAGTTTTGTATTCATAAGGTACTGTGGCTCCTGTTTTATGGGACAGTAAAAGCTTACCACAATCTAGAGGTAGTTTTTACTCTATGAAAGATGATTGTATTACTAGACTGCGTCCTATAACATACACATGTGGTTCTTGTACTAAATGTAGCTCAATGAGTCTGCTGCAATTTCCAAGAAACCGAACAAAGGCATAACCAAAGTGCAGGAACAAAAGCAACATAAAACCGTTGAGATTAGCATGCAAGGCCAACACACAAACCTGAACACAACCAAATCTCAAATAAAAGGAAAAGAAATGTTTTCTGAATAAACATGGAGATGCTCAGTACTGGAGAAAAGAAAACAAGGGAAAAAAAGGCAGAGAAATCAATGGCAACATAAATTATATTTGCATTTTTATAATCTTATAACTACCTGCTTCTGTCTTCCAGCTATTTTAGTTGATCATCTAATAAAAGCATTTTATGTTTTTAGAGATTACAATGATGTTCTGGCCTAGGCTACCAAAAAAAAAGTAAAGATAATAAAAAATGCTTTTACTGAGATTTTCCCCATTCTCCCCATAGGGCACCATCTACCAATTGGTAGCAAATCTTCTCATGATATTTTCTTGTCATTTGCCAACAAGGCAGAAAACACTCAGCTGAAATCACTGGGAACATTCCAAGTTCAAAATAAATTGTTTAACTTACACATAATACAAGTTATGTACAAGATTAGGAAGAGGGAAAGAAAACCTGAAGAAATCCTGGCACACAGATGTATTGAAGGGAAACAGGGAGAGAACACTTTAAACACCATTGTGGCCATCAATGACTAAATCGCCACAATGAAATCCATGTAAATGTCAGAACCTCTTGGATAACTACTATAAATACATTTTAAACAACAGAAGACACGGAAATGACCACCGACAGTGTCTGAGGACAGAGACTAAGTTAACGCACATTGCATGTATTGCAGGCAAGGCAGAGGCATTCTTTTTTAAAGCTTTTGCACAGACTTCATATAATCTTAAAAAAAATATGTAGGCCTTTACAAGATTTTACTTGCTGAAATCAAAACAATTTCGACTCGTGAAAAGTCATAAGACTTCAGCTTAAAAAAAAAATATAGTTCCCGCCTTAGACCAAAAAACCTGGAAGAGTATGGTATTTAGATTAAACAAGAATGGTCAGGCCTGGAACCTGGATGTACTTTAGAGCAAAAGCTCAAAGGTGGGAAGGGAAAAGAACAACCTATTTGGTAACAAGGTGTACTATATACCACGATATAAAAAAGGTCTGGTGAAAATGTACCTTTTACTAAAGCTCATACAAGTTCCTTGGTCCATAAAAACTATGTTAGATTTGTATCTTCTAGTTTGCTTAAATTTTATTCCAGCCACATATTTACTTCTTGCCCACTTAAACAAAAGCAAACAAAAATCAACCAACCAAACAAACAAAAGAACAGCTGAAAAACTTGATTTCCAATAGTTTGTAACTTTTGATGTTTTTGTGTTTGTTTTACTGTGGCTTCTGCATTTCAAATCAGCACTTGCAGGTAACAGGGGCTCTGAATAGTAGTAACACCTGGTATGAAAAGTTTTCCCAAGAAACCACAAAAGATGGTTCATTTTTTTTCCTCTTTTTTGTCAACTTTTTGTGCACTCAAGTCAGCTTAAGTCCTAGCAAAAAGACGGTAGTTAGGACACCACCGTTGCTGTCGATGATGCGACACTGGTGGGATTTGTGCTGGCGTCTGTGTAGCTTCCTGCACTGTTTGTGTTTGACTCGTTAGGGGGCACTTGGCTTGAGTTGGCTCGAAGGATTGCTCCTGCTGCACTGCAGTGGGGCCGCGGCCCTGGTTCCGGTGTGTAGGTAAAGGTAAGGCTGGTGGAATAAATGATTCCATCGTTACGGACCAAAGTTACTGGAACCTGGACTGGCTGGCGGACCCATCTCCAACCTTCTCGGAATGCAGAAATGTCTGGGACGACACAGAGCATACTCTCTCCACATCTGGGGAGGAAACAGCAATCACTTAAAAGCCCTTTAAAAAAACTTGTTTAAAACATGACAATTTTAGGAAAGGCTCTCAGGTACCCATACCCGTTACAACCTCTGGATGATGTAAAAAGTTTTATCAAGTACCTGTACATAGTTTCAGCTTCTACATCCCCAAACCACACTCGTAAATTTGGAGTGAAATTCTGTCCCGTGAGTTCAAGCATTGCTACGTCCCCACCGCCATTCAACTGCAATTCACAGAAAAATTGTAACACTGAGAAAACTTTATTTTTATTTTTCATTAAAGTACACAAATTAGAGTCCCACTCAACCTTCTTTGTTAAAAAATGAGTAATTAAAATTTTCCTTTTAAATAGCATGGTTACAAAGCTAGCTAAAAAAAATTATTTTATTTTATTTATTTTTGAGACAGAGCTTCAAGCTGTCACCCTGGGTAGAGTGCCATACCATCACAGCTCACAGCAACCTCCAACTCCTGGGCTTAAGCGATTCTCTTGCCTCAGCCTCCCAAGTAGCTGGGACTACAGGCGCCTGCCACAACACCCAGCCTTTTTTGGTTATAGTTGCCATTGCTGACTGGCAGGCCTGGACTGGATTCTAACCTGCCAGCTCTGGTGTATGTGGCCAGCGCCTTAGCCGCTTGAGCTACAGGCGCCAAGACTAAAAATATTTTAAGATAAAATATAAGTTGATTTAAATTTAAATTTTCTTTCATAAGTTCCTATTTTTGTTTCTTACCAACAAATGATATACAACAAAACCCAAAATTTCCATGAAACAAAATTAGGCCAAGTTATAACTGAGAGCAGTTTTGTAAAGAGCTACAAGCCAACCGTGACTAAGGGGTCTCACCTGAAGACTCTCTACGACAGGCACAGGGGTGACAGGGGCCAGGACAGGACCCATCCCCTCGTAAAACGTATACTCTGCCTTATCTGTGCTAATGATTGTCCAGGAAGCGCCATCATTTATCATCTCTTTATTTGGTTCTTTGGGGCATGGAGTGGCCTTATGAAAAAAGAAATGGAGTTTTACATATTTTGTAGTACAAGAAAATTTTCCCAAAGTAACATTTAAACTAGAGTTAATAAGGACAGATTTAATAAAAATTTATCAACTTCCTAAAGCATAGTACTTTGCCAATCCATAAATAAACACAAATAGAATATTAATGTGGAGACCCCTGAGACAACAGTTCTAGTTATAATACAAAACATTTCAGTGACATATTAAGTAATAATATCTTTTAGAATAACTATTAAGAGTACACCAATACTGGTATTGTTCATTAACATGTAAATGGCTATTTACAACTCTTTAGAAACCCTGGGGAGAGAGAGCGAATGGGAACCCTCATGCTTAAAGTACAGCTAGAAAGTACACACTTTCAGCAAGAGCCAACCCAGACCTGAACCAGCAAGTCCTATCTCTACCATAACATACCTAGAGCAAGGGCCCAGTACACTCATCAGAGTTGTATGTGGCCCTCTGTCTGGAGTGGGAGTTTACAAAGGAGTTTCAAGATTAATTAAAACTATCCTATTAAATCATTTGCCCATGTCATAAATGTCTTCATGAAAAGGCTTCTCCATAAGTATAATTAAATTATACTTTTGAAGCAGATCATCATTACTATCTTGGGAGACCCCAATGTAAATATGATGGTATTTGGGGGCATTGCCTAGAAAAATGCTTGATCTATACAGAGTGTTTGCACACAATTTCAGATTCAATGAATACCAAAAATCAATTGCTGAATATCCTGAGGGCCTCTTTGTTCCCCAGATTAAGCACCCTGGAACTATGTTTCTCTGAGAACATTTTCTTAATCTTCAGAATTCTTCTCTGAAATAGGATGGCCAGCATGTCTGAGAACATACATGTAAAGGACCCTTGGACCTGAGTTAAATAAGTGATACAGCCGTATGTACTTAGAGATGTGATTACAGCAAATAAGAACTCCATGTTTCTGTAAGCTGCTAATCTAACAGTTTGCACATTGCAGATCTCACCAGTAATTTAAAAACATACCTGAAACTGAATTATTCTTTCTTGAGAAAGGCACAAGTACATTCTTTCTGTGTCCTTAAGGTAAAATGCACATTTATGGAGTTGTGACACAGGGTCATCTGCATCCAGTAATGCCGTCTGCTTATCAACTTTCCTGATTATCTACAGTCAACAATTAACAAACAAAAAGGTCACTCACATGTGGAAAACATCATCAAGCATGTAGAAAGTACATGCTATACACATGTAATACATCACGGTTATGTATCCTACACCTACTTAAATAAAAACGTTTATAGATAATAAGGCTAGGAATAAAAAAATGCTTTTTAGATTACAAGCACGTGAAAACGGAAACTGTTACTTCCTTCCACGAACGTCTAAATCAGTGGTTCTCAACCTTCCTAATGCCGTGACCCTTTAATACAGTTCCTCATGTTGTGGTGACCCCCAACCATAAAATTATTTCGTTGCTACTTCATAACTATAATTTTGCTACTGTTATGAATCATAATGTAAATACCTGATATGCAGGATGGTCTTAGGCGACTCCTGTGAAAGAGTCATTTGATGCCTAAAGGGGTGGCGAACTACAGGTTGAGAACCGCTGATCTAAATAGATCCTGGACAGGCACAATCACTTGTTTTCTAGTTCAGTGATTTTAAATTTTTGGCGTGGGGCCAGGTGCAATGGCTCATGCCTGTAATTCTAGCACTCTGGAGGTCAAGGAGGGTGGATTGCCTGAGCGCAAGAGTTTTTTTTTTTTTTTTTGAGACAGCCTCAAGCTGTTGCCCTGGGTACAGTGTCATGGCATCACAGCTCACAGCAACCTTCAACTCCTGGGCTCAAGCGAGTCTCCTGCCTCCGCCTCCCAAGGAGCTGGGACTACAGGTGCCCGCCACAACACCTGGCCATTTCTTGGCTGCAGCCGTCATTGTTGTTTGGTGGGCCTGGGCCGAATTCGAACCCGCCAGCTCAGGTGTATGTGGCTGGTGCCCTAGCCGCTTGAGCCACAGGTGCCGAGCCTGAGCTCAGGAGTTTGAGACCAGCTTGAACAAGAGCAAAACCCTTTCTCTAAAAAATAGCCAGGCATTGTGGTGGGCACCTATAGTCCCAGCTACCAGGGAGGCTGAGGCAAGAGAATTGCTTTGAGCCTGAGGGTTTGAGATTGCTGTGAGCTAGGATGCCACAACACTCTACCGAGGGCAACAAAGAAAGTCTCTGTCTCAAAAAATAATGTTAGCATGTGCACAAAATCATCTGCGGCTCTTGTGAAAAATACAGGTTCTAACCCGGCAGCACTTGTGTGGGGCCAGGCATCCTGCATTTCTAACAAATTCTTGGTGATAATGCTACTGACTATGGACCATGTTCTGAGTAGCACACACATTAATGACATTTCCAACCTCAAAGGGGAAAATCTCTATACGGCTAATGCAGGTGTGCCAGTCCGAGCAAACATCTTATATACATTATCCAATACATATTTAAAACAAAACAAAATTAAACTACTTTTGCAGATTAGGAAATGGGCTTAGAGAGGTCAGATAAATTACTCAAAATAACCAAGTTAGTAGCTGAAAGGCCAGAATACGATCCCAGGGCTGGTTGCTCTGCCCAGCCTGACCTCTTTGCGCTATACTCTGAAATCTTATTATCCAAATGGTCCACAAAACACATATGGAGATGAGGAAAGATAACCTGATATATAATGCAGTCACCAAGTAGATGCAAGGCAGGACTTTTATACTACTTGACTCACTGTGTCACTTATACTCAGAGATCACTTATCTTCAACTAAGCTGCAACTACATAAAGCCCCAATCTTTGAAGTCAACATTCTTCATAGTCATGCATTTTTAGCTTTGCAGTTTATTAGAGTAATTATCATCCTACTAACACCACTAATTTTTCAGTTTAAAAGAGAGACATTATAGTTTTAGCAATTACAGTTTCTAAGATAGTTTATGAAGCTAAGTAACCTCAAGCAAAACGTTTCCATCAATGCTAAATTCTTAAAGCTGTATTTAAATTCAATGAAGGTAGGGTTTTAGAGAAATGACTTTTTCTTGAATAAGTCTACAGCACTCATTTATGAGTCCCCAACACATAGGAGTCTTTAGTTGACACAGAAATGTTTCTAGTTTCTCCACTAGCTAGTAATAATAACCACACTCAGACCATGGGCCATGTTAACCTTATTTTTTATTCCCCTCAACAGTTCTTTAGACATTGCTGAATGACCTAGCTCTCACCAATGAAGAAACCTAAGATATGCAAAGATGACATCAAAGGCTTACTTTGATAATTTCTAACTATTAGGAAAAGAGGCAAAGAAATTAAAGAAAACGGATAATACAAACTTGCTACAAGCTAAGCTATGAGTGTGGTGGATTACATACTCAGAAATTGGCTCTCTCTCTCCTGTAAGCTGGTTTTGTAGATTGTTGGTATAGTATTTACCACATTTCTGAGGTTAAGCGGATGTAGCCCTTACGGACTGAAACTTATCTTGCTCCTGGTACTAGCACCGTACCTGCTAAGCCCAGTAACTGTTGACCCTTACGTTACTGGATTGGTTGCCAAATGAGACTCACGTACCTTATATACCATCCATAGGCAGTGCTAACTTATAGGGATGAAACCTTGGAAGTGGGTCTATACTAGTAACACAATCAATCTTAGATGGCCCTTACTTACCCTTCAGGTATCTGACATTCTTTATGAGTACTAGGGGTAAATGGCTAACACTAGTTTCTTAGTACTTGGCTAAATCTGCATCAATCATGCCTGTCTTAAGAAACAGGATTTTTATGAGAACATTTATCCTACTGCAAGTTGGTCTTGGAGTGATAGTATTTTCCATGCAAAGCTTCCTAATAGGGTTGATATTGTAGAAAGGTTTTAGGCCAGGCAGAGTGGCTCCTGCGTATAATCCCAGCACTTTGGGAGGATTGCTTGAGACTAGAGTTTGAGACTAGCCTAGAAAATACAACAAGACCTCGACTCTAAAATAAAAAAATTTGAAAAGAAAAAATCAGCCAGGTATGTAGTATGTACCTGTAGTCTTAGCTACTCAGGAGACTGGGACAGGAGCATCACCTGAGCCCAGGAGTTTGAGGTTACAGTGAGTTATAACTGTGCCACTGTATCCCAGCATGGGCAACAGAGTGAGGCCCTGTCTCTTTAAAAAAAAAAAAAAGCCAACTCAGATAATAAGGTAGAATTTTCCTTTTAAAAAGCATACGAAAGTCACATAATGTGGCTTTTCAATGTTGAAAACTTATGTAAATAAAGATCAAAGGAGCTAGGAAGTAGTATAGACATCTAAGGTCCATCTATAATTTACTAGTCAGAATTCTTCAGTCATGAAGCCTCTAGATTAGAAAGACATATTTATCAGCATGGTAATGATGGCACTGCAACTTTCTCTACCTTAATACCTTATCTACCTTAATTTTTATTGCAACACTTAAATAAACAGAACCCCATAGTTTGAGTGCAAAAACTCTCAATTAAAATTAGTACTTTATATAAAACTGTGAGTGGAAACAGTTTTAAGATCTGGGTCTGTTTTCTAAGTGGTCTATACGTTGCTGCTGATGAGAAGCATAAGGCTCTGAAACTGTGCTTCTGTAGAATCTAATACCAAAACACACAAATACCATCCTAGGGACAGATTCAGAAGAACTGAGGAATGGCTGATTTGGTTTTTGATAGCGTCTGTCTTCCTTTCCATTTTTATATCCTTCCTTCCTTTACAAACTTTTCCTTCCTTCACACTCTTTTTAGTAAGATTTGCCCCAATTTCAGGTTTTACAGACTATTATTACTACACTTGCACATCTGGGTTTTTTAAATTAAATGGGAAAAAAATCACTTTGTTACAATCATGACATAGAAAAAATTTAAAAATGAAAACAAAGAAATGATATATTTACTTAGACAACCCAGCCTCTGCTGAAATCGCCCTCAAAAATATAAGCCAATGAAATATTTCACCAAAATGATAAATATAAGGCATGTTCTTCTGCTCACCCAACATGACCTAAAATCAAACTTACTCACAAATCCTCTACATCTTTACTATAACTAAATTGCATTGTTTCAGAAAATAAAGGGGAAAACTGGAGGTGAGGGATTAGAGTTGTGAGGTATTCTTGTTTTAATTTTACTAAGAAAGGTAGCTTTTACAGTTTCAAGATGTTCTAGTGAACAAAAGCCCTAAATCTTAGGCTTCTCTCCCCAAGTAAGAAATATTAACTTTATTTAATTTTTAATAAAATCTATCTTCTTGAGAGGAAGCTAATAAAAATAAAGTTTATATTTTAAAAGAAGAATTTCTTTACTTTTAAAAACTTGGTAGTACATTGGGATATAGCACATACCCTAAAAAATAAATTATGCATTATATCTGCATTAGAAAAGAACAAAACATAATGTAACTTATAGTGCCCTCTATTGAACATGTTCATAACCAAAAAGGAAAGCACCACCAAATGTATTAGAAGCACAGGAGGAAGATGTTAGAGATGCACTTTTAAAACTTGACTGCTTGCTTCAAAGCCTTTCTAAAATAAGGGAGAGTGTAATAGGCATTATTAACAGCAGGGATGAGAGACATTTTTTAAATTAAAAAGCATGAAATTGAGATGTATTTTTACATTTGAACACTGTGATTCTCCTGTTTCAAAAATTTATTTTTACTTCATATACCACTAAAGCAAAAGTAGAGCCATACCAATCTTGGGAGTGCCATGCCAGTGACTGAACATACAAGTTTGACTGTCTGTCCATAATGGATGTAGCCATCTCGGACTGTGAATTCTTCTCCTTCTGATTCATCATCATCCACTGCAGCAGGAGGAAAAAGAGATCAAATTATCACCTTCTAGAATTCATGATCTGCTTAGGAAAATGACCAAAAAATACCTATATATCTCATTACCAAAAGGAATTTAGCAATTTCACAGGAAAAATCATCAAACATGTATTTGTGTACTCACAGAGATGAATGTAAAATGCTCCCCACTGTTGAGAACTGGCATGGAAATTACCTCCTTCTACATGCAAGTATCTGGTACTAACTGTCTGGGATCTCAGTCGATTAAACAAAGCCACCTTTGTTCCTGAGGCAATGCACACTGCAAAGGAAAAACAGCTCATAATGTAGTGACTGGGCTGGGGGCTCAAGAAGATAATTCACCTGGCAATTCTTTATTATAATCTAGCATTTAACATATACTGTAAGTCTTTGAAAGCAACACCATATGCTTAATGTATTGATCTTTCTATGAAAAGAAAAAATTACTTTTAAAATAATAAAAGTCCAAAAGTAGGAATTTATTTGTTATAAATAAATTATAACATCATTTGTCCATTTAAATGACATGTATCTAAATGTACTGATAAGAAAATATCTCCCTAGAATATCTCTGAATGGGAAAGCAGACTATAAAACCCCCTGTACGCAGTGGTTCCACTGGGCAAACATTTATTATGTGTCTACATGTTCGTTTCCATAAGCTTGCTTCCAATTCTATAGAAAACATGCATAGAAAGTGTCTAGAAGCATGTTTACCAAAGAGGCTATTGCCTCTGTATATTGTCATTTGAGAGAAGTTTGCCTCTAAATGCCTTAGAAGTACTTCATCATATGAAATTTCATTAAAAAAAAAACTTATCTACATAAGGAGGAAAATATTCTGAAAGTGAAATATGTTCTCTGCCATTAAGAAACTAATATTCAATATAAATACAAAGTTAAAGAGGTTAAATAAAACCCTATAATTTGGACTGTAAATAGTCTGAATACAAAACGTAATGCTTCCTAGTGGAGAAGAGCACACCACCACCTCTGAAATAGGCCTTGCCTTTCAACAACAAAAGAACCAAAGAACAGCAACCTAAATCTGATCCAACTTCTAGAGTAACTACTGACAGAGATCCTCTTCTTGACCAAACTTGTAGACCCTGTCATCAGTCTACTTAGCCTCCTTATAGCAAAAATTCTGCTAAGTCATCCCCTCACCCTTCACATACAATTACCTGCCTTTAGCTGGAATCCTGTTAAGTGGGGTTAGCAAGAATCTCCTCCCTACCTGTGATGCAGTCCTCTTAGTAATTTTCCGTCCACTGACCTCCTCACTTGTTTTTGATGTACCTCAGAATTGAACTCAGTTCTCTTTTACCCTACTTCAATAGGATTAAATGAAATCTGTCTTTCTAACTTTAACTGGTGTCTGGCTCTGTTTCTTTTGGATGCTACCAATTTACAGAAAATACATTAAACTACACCAAAGGAATGAAATTCGTAACAGGAGAGTTAGCAACCTGGGGCAAAGATATCCCATGTCAATTTTATCCCCTCTAGTCACTAGAACAATAGAAGAAAAACCTCCGACTTCCCTAAACGCCCCTGGGCAGTAATAAAGAAACAGTCTGGTTGAAAACCACTTCCTTAGACCAGGTACTGTCCATTTTCAATTAAAAAGAAAAAAAGTACAATGAAGAATGCCACAAAAATATTAGAAAGACTGAACTGGCTACTGAAAAAACAACTTTAATTTGAAATATAGTTCTCTTATTAATTCACAGTGGGAGATGGGGACAAATAAGAAAATACAAGGATACATACGGTCAGCATTTTTCAATGACTGCTTCTTTTTGGAAGGTTTGGAGATGACTTTTATCCGCTTGCTGAGGAACACACCAATGTCATCACTGTTGCCATAGAACATCTTTACAGACAACATGAAGTGCTTTCTCTTGTCTGAATCAGATATGTACAACGTTTTAGCCGTACAATAGTTCTGTGAAAGAAAAGGAAAGTTTCAGAGCACCAAAACTTTACTGGTAATGTATCTATAAGTCAAGAATAGCCATGGTTAGGTTTGATCAGGTTTAAATGAAATAATTCCAATGGATTGCTGATAAAACCAACTATAAAAATTATCAACCGTAAAAATAACTCAAATTGATCTCTAAAAACTCTTCTTTATCAAGTACAAAAGCTTCTTTGTCAAGTCTGTAAGATACAAACATTGTGATCCACTGTACCCTTCTTTAAAAATTGCCTGAAAAAAAGCCTTTTCTTGCTTTATATAGCTCAACATCTGCTACACAGAATTATCACTCAGTGTTAGTTATTTTTAAAAATAGAAAATTTACAGTTAAAGTGATGGCATCTTTCTGCAAAGAAAAGATATAAATAAGGCTACCAGAATTCAAAAGAATTATGTAAAAGATTTCAGCAGTGGGCTTTCTCAAAATAGTGCATAGAATGTTTTTCTTTACATAGCTGAGTGCTAGAGTAACCACTTACATGTCTGAGGAATATAATGCTAGATTAACTGGATGATTATAAGGTATCTAAAGCCATAAAGAGATTATATGCCTATACTTTAAAGAATTATTTTTATCACTTCTCAGCCTTTTGGCTAAGATCACGTGTAGTGAAGAATAATTTTTCAAAATGGTTAACTTTGCCAAATGGAATCGTTCATATTGCATCACCAAAAGAACTAAATTTAAAAGTATTAGAGAAAATGTTCAAGGCATTACATAGTAAATGTGATTATGTAGTAAAAATTCTGGTATCTGAAAAGATAGCATTAAAGAGTTATAGCATTCAACAAACAGCAAAGAAACTTCAAAATGCCATAATTTGGATTACGTATAATAATTCTAAACTCTCTCCTGTTCCCCTGCCCCTGTGAATTATGGACAGGTCTAAATTATTGACCTCCTTTTCCAGATGCCCAAACACAGTGAAACGATGTAAAATATCAGAACGGTATTTTTAAAAAGACCAACACTCCACTGTAAAATTAGGCTACACAAATTTCTTCCACTACCTCTGCTGTGTCTTCCTTCATAAAAGCAGAGCAAATGCCACTCATTTAGGAAATAGTTAATGACTTTTACATTTTAATCTTTAAAATTTTACTCATGGGCAGCCTCAGCAGCAGACAAAAATACTGCAATAGTTTATTTCATTTCTCATAGCAAAGTTCTATAAGAAAATTAGGTGCCATCTTGAATATTCAAATCTCGATTAAGTTTTCAAAATTCAAAAGTTTGGTAAAAGCTTCAAGAGGCTCTGTTCTGCAGAAGACAAAATAAGATAAAGGTAGTAATAGTAATAAGAAAAATAAAAACAACAGTACTTTGCAGTCACATAGCTTCTTTCACCCAAGGATCTCCAAAGCACTCAGAGATGGCATCTGTGAGCGGCTGTGTCCATGGGTCTGGCATACATTTTAAAATGACAGCACTGAAGGTCAAATTAAGCCTAAACAATGGAATTGTTCTGCAACATAAGAGGAGGTCTATGAAAATAGGTGTCAATGTACTAAAGATGACAGTCATTGGAATCAAAAATGAAATGTCCATCTAAATGAAGGGAATTACATTCTAATGATAAATTTTAAAAATGTTGACTGAGATCATTTAATTGTTAGTGTTAAAATTAATGGATATAATCTATATGAAGAAAGAGAAAATACTAAAATACAGCACAAATGGTAAGACCTGCAGACAAACAAGAAAGCAAAAAAGAGCAAAGAAGCTAAATAAACTAAAGCCTACACACAAAGGCTCAGTCTATTCAGAAACAACAAACAGGTACATCTCTTTGGAGAAAGGAAATATGGGCATATCCATAATTACAATGAGTGTGAATCCACAAAAATCATACCTCAGATTGAAACTATTATTTTTCAAAAAACTATAAGGCCACTGACCAAAACCAATTCAAATTCCATAAGAAAAAAGGTCACTGAACTCAGAAAATAAGCAAATAAAAGGTAAAATTACATTTACTTTATGAATACTAAAAAGCTAAATTAGTTAACAGAATGCTAGTAGAGAAAATGGCACAAAATAATCTCTCCACAACTCTTTGAAAATCTTTAGGCAACAAAACATTGCCCTGAAATGAAGAAATTATCAAATCTAATGCTACAAAATAAAATTTTTGAAATACTGGAATCATAGAACACCCTAGCAAGAATATGTGATTTTAAAAATAAGAAAAGCACAAATGTGCTTATTAGGCAAGTAATCCTTGTTGTGTAGCTCACCTAGCTACAACCATATAAAATGTAAAATTACAGAAAATACTATTTAACAAATGTAAAACACCATGAAGTAAAATTTCAAATCCCAAATATTAGTAACATACAAACGTCATGATCATAAGTTTAAAGGGCTACCTGTATTAGAATTTTGTTGTAACAAATATTTAAAATAAATACAAACACCAATTAATTCAAAATAAATGTTGCTTATTTTCTAATAATCACTAATTATACCATGCAATGAATAGACTGTTAGAAGAAAATAGTATTTCTTTACATGAATGAAGGGTAAGTGAGGCCGACGGGAGCAAGTGCCCCGCTGAAGCTCGCTGTCTCACTGCCTCCCTGGTCCTAACCCGTGTTCTTACACGTTAATGCACTGAGCACGTGGTCACGTGGTTCTTTCTGCCTGGAATGCCTCCCACTGACTTATGCCAGTCTTACTTTACAGAAACTTCTCTAATAACATTTTTTCATAAAATTAAATATTAACATATAGTTTTGGCTTATAGACATTGTGCTACCTTATTAGTATGTTTTAAATATTAGTTAAATGCTTGAGCTTTCAGATTTTCTATTCCTCTTATGTAACTTTCTAGGCATTGAATGAAGGGTATAATGATTGAAGTTTTAAAAAAAAATGGTAAGAGATAGCAGAAAGATCTCTGTGCTGAGGCAGCCCCTAAAGGTAAGAATCTTGAACAAGGCCCTACCAAACTATGATGCTGGAAAGGCAAGCAATGCTAAATGCTATTGGGTGATTTGTTTGATGTTACCTCACTTAAAATTACTGAAAGCTGAATTCATTAAAGCAAATAATAAAGTTCAATTAAATAGCTATGTACACCGGGAGGGAGAATCCCTGGCTTCTTACTCCCTAATTGATCCACTCATTCATAGTATTATGTAGACATGATCGTTGAACCTTTTGATTTCTCTGGGCCACACTGGAAGAAGAGTTGTCTTGGGTCACACCTTAAATAGATGAGTACTAATGAAAGCTGATGAGGAACGGAGAGAGGGAGGGAGGGAGGGGGAGAGGGAGAGGAAGAGAGAGAGAGAGGGAGAGAGGGAGAAAGAGAGAAAGAGAGAAAGAAAAGAAAAAAGGTCTGTGTATAATTTCTGTGCTATCCACCACCAGACAGGCAACATAATCCTCACATAATCTGCCTCCAGGCACCCCTGACTGTAGTGCTTGGAGGCATGCAACTCTGGGACTTTCTACATAACAAGAAAACATGAGACAGTCTGATCTGTTAGATCAATCCACCACTTAAATATAATCTTTATTTTAGCTCAAGGGTCACAATTTAGAAATGATTTTACTGATTTATTGAAATGAAACCATCTTAATTGTGTAAGTATTCTTTCAAACCTAATTTAAAATCAGTCAACAAGTCTTACTGATAAAAACTATAAAGATATAAATAACATACAAATAGCCAAAACCGAAGGAGATTGAGATTGATAGTTCTGAATACCCTCAATTTGTACAATTTGTACAATTTGTACAGCGTCTCACTCTGACGCTTAGTGTACAATCATAGCTTGCTGTGACCTTGAATTGCTGGGCCCAGGTGATCCTGCCTCTGTCTCCCAAGTAGCAAGGACTGCAAGGCACATTACCATACCCAGCTAAGGTTTTTATAGAGACAGGGTCTTGCTATGTTTCCCAGGCTGGTCTTGTATTCCTGGCTAGTGCTGGGATTACAGGCAAGAGCCACCACATCTGGCCGTAAAATTGAATTTGAGGCTCACCCCACCATGACGCAACGTTCCAACCCCTATCCTTAGTGACAAATATGACATAGGAAATGCTAAGATGTTCAGTAAAGATTTATCAAATAAGGAAATTGCTTTTTATGCACTATTTTAAAAGACATGCAATGTTCTGATCTTGGTGTAGTCATTAAATAGCCATTTTAAAAATTCCTGTCACAAAAATGAATGAAAACTATCTTCTGGTACCATGGTGCACCGTAGCAGGGAACTAGCAGTCCTGATTTACCTTTCCTTCCAAGTTCAGCTGCTGCATTTCTTGGTCACTATTCCCTATTCCGATAAATGCACATGGTTGAGACTCTTGTTCAGAACAACCATCACGCTCCATTTGTTCTTTTTTTTTCTTCCAGCCACTGCCCATAAGATATACACAAGGAGGAGGGCAAAAAAACCTGAATAGTGGGAGGAAAAACAAAACACAAAGCAATTAAAGAAAGCACTTCCCTTTTTTTCGCTTTACTGATTCATAACATGTTAGACATTTATGGGGTCCAAGTACAATTATCAATTAAGGCTATTTGGGGTGTCATTACCTTGGATATTTATCATTTCTATGTGTTGGGAACATGTCAAGTTCTCTCTTCTAGTTACTTTGTTTAGTTTTTTGTAGACAGAGCCTCACTCTGTCACCCTTGGTTGAGTGCCATGACACTGCAGCTCACAGCAACCTCAAATTCTTGGGCTCTAGTGATTCCCTTACCTCAGCCTCCTGAGTAGCTGGGACAATACATGCCCACCACAATGTCTGGCTAGTCTTTCTATTTTTAGTAGAGATGGGCTCTCACTCTTGCTCAGGCTGGTCTTGAATGCCTGAGCTCACCCAATTCACCTGCCTTGGCCTCCCAGAGCTCTAGGATTACAGGCTTGAGCTACCGGGCCTCACCTCTTCTACTTACTCTGAAATATACAAGACTTCGGTGCTACTTGTCTTTGCCCTCCTATGCTATGGAACATGAGAACACTTTTTACCTGACAATATGTTTGTAACCACTGACTAATTTCTGTTTACCCCATCTGCTTTTCCTGAACATTATGTATTCAAAATCATATTGAAATATACTCAGTGCCTAATGAAAAATTTTTGGTAAGGCTTTCTGTAACACAAATAATAAAGCTGGAAAGGGGAACTTCAAATAATAGCTTCCTGAAGAAAGGGGCTTTAACTCCTGACTTGAAGTCATGTGGACATCAGGTCCAAGAGTGTCCAGCACAGGAAGAGCAAAGGCCTGGTAGGAAAGACTCTGATCAACAGTGAAGAGCAACAAATAGACCAGAGTGGCTACAGTAGAGACAAGGGGGATCACCAGAGGGAATGGGCAAGAAGACAAAGTAGGCCGCAGGACTCACACTGAGCAAGGAGGGAAAGCCTCTGCAGTCTTCTCCTATTTATTTAAACCAAAAGAAAAGAGCAGCTTTAGCAATGGCACCCGTAGCTCAGTGGATAGGCTGCTGGTCACATACACTGAGGCTGGCAGGTTCAAATCCGGCCTGGGCCAGCTAAAACACAATGACAACTGCAATAACAACAACAAAAAATAGCCGGGCATTGGGGTGGGTGCCTGTAGTCCCAGCTACTTGGGAGGCTGAAGCAAGAAAATGGCTTGAGCTCAAGAGTTTGAGGTTGCCGTGAGCTGTGACACCACAGCACTCTACCCAGGGTGACAGCTTGAAACTCTGTCTCAAAAAAAAAAAGCAGCTTTCGAGCACACACACTCAGACTGAGGCCACAGAGATAAAGGTCACAATCAAGACAGCGGGCCCAGCTCCAGGTCCAATTTTGGAGGGATACCTGCATTAGCTGGGCTAGTTTTGGAGTTGGCTCAGTTCAGGTCTATACCAGAGATCTTTCTGGCTTCAAATGCTGGGAGCCACCCAATGCTTACCATGGCACTGACTCAAATACCTGGGGTGGCATACCCTCAGGAAGTTACAAAGGCATCAATTTTGGAAACATGTTTCCTGTTAGTATTTTACTAAACTTTGATATTAGTAAATTGGTATGCCAACTGTAAAATCCAAAGAGCTGTGCTTTAGTATAGCACAGAATGGGTACCCCTAATCCAAAATGTTTTGGATTTCAGATTTTAGAATGTCTGCATTTGTATGTATTTAAAGGATAATATCCCAAATCTGAAAACTTAAAATCCAAAATGCTCCAAGCATTTCTTTTGGGAGTCATGCTGATGCTCAATATTTGGAGTACTTCAGATATTTGGATTTGAAATGCACAACCTGTATGCCAAAATGTAATAGTCAAATCTCAGTAAGTTATTTTTAAAAAGGTACTTTTAGGGCGGCACCTATGGCTCATCCAGTAGGGCGCCGGTCCCATATACCTAATGTGGTGGGTTCAAAGCCGGCCTCGGCCGAACTGCAAAACAGAAAAATAGCTGGGCGTTGTGATGGATGCCTGTAGTCCCAGCTACTCGGGAGGCTGAGGCAAGAGAATCACCTAAGCCCAGGAGTTGGAGGTCGCTGTGAGCTGTGTGAAGCCATGGCACTCTACTGAGAGCAATAAAGTGAGACTCTGTCTCTACCAAAAAAAAAAAAAAGGCACTTTTAGTTCACATCTGAAAAATATAAAGAAAGCTAAAATAATAGAAGAACGAATAGCACTGGTTTTCTCAGGAGTACTTCGACAAGTGCATTAAAATAGATTATAACAGTGGGCAAGTTGATAAGAAATTCTTTACTCAAAACACTGACCAAAATTCTACCTTAAGAAGTAGTTTTCCAATCACGTAATAAATGTAAGAAAAATGAGGGCTCATCAGCTCGGAGCCTGTAGCTCAAGTGGCTAGGATGCCAGCCACATACACCAGACCTGGTGGGTTTGAATCCAGCCTGGGCCTGCCAAACAATGGTAACAATACAACCAAAAAATAGCCCAGCATTGTAGTGGGCGCCTGTAGTCCCAGCACTTGGGAGGCTGAGGCAAGAGAACTGCTTAAGCCCAAGAGTTAGAGGTTGCTGTGAACTTTGACACCACAGCACTCTACCCAGGGCTATATGTGGGACTCTGTCTCTAAAGGAAAAAAAAAAAACAAAAATCAAGGCTCAGTGCCTGTGGCTCAACGGGCTAAGGCGCCAGCCACATACACCTGAGCTGGCAGGTACGAATCCAGCCCAGGCCCGCCAAACAACAATGACGGCTGCAACTAAAAAATGGCTGGGCATTGTGGCGGGCACCTGTGGTACCAGCTACTTGGGAGGCGGAGGCAGGGGAGTCGCTTGAGCCCAGGAATTGGAGGTTGCTGTGAGCTGTGATGCCATGGCACTCTATCCAGGGTGACAGCTTGAGGTTCTGTCTCAAAAAAAAAAATCAACTCTAGGCTCAGCACTTATAACTCAGTGGCTAGGATGCCAGCCACATACACCAGAGCTAGTGGGTTCGAACCCAGCCTGGGCCTGCCAAATAACAATGACAATTACAACAAAAAAATAGCTGGGCACCTATAGTCCCAGCTATTGGGAGGCTGAGGCAAGAGAATCGTTTAAGCCCAAGAATTTAACATTGCTGTGAGCTGTGATGCCACAGCACTCTACCGAGGGCAACATAGTGAGATTCTGTCTCCAAAAAAGAAAAATCAACTCTGGCTCAGCGCCTGTGGCTCAACGGGCTAAGGCGCCAGGCACATACACTTGAGCTGGCAGGTTCGAATCCAGCCCTGCCCACCAAACAATAATAACTGCTGTAACCAAAAAATGGCCCGGCGTTGTGGCAGGCGCCTGTAGTCCCAGCTACTTGGGAGGCGGAGGCAGGAGACTCGCTTGAGCCCAGGAGTCAGAGGTTGCTGTGAGCTGTGATGCCACAACACTCTATCCAGGGTGATAGCTTGAGGCTCTGTCTCAAAAAAAAAAAAAAAAAATCAACTCTGTAACTATGGAAAAAAGTCATGATGGAAGAAAACAGCAAATCTAATGTAATCTATGCATTGAGGTTATTTCTATCAGGTGATGATGAAATCATACTTTTAAAATTTCCAATGTCACTCTAAAATACAACAAATAAATCAAATTTTCATTTCCACAAACTTCAATATTAATTAGTACAGTAATTAAATAGAGGATAAGCATATACACAAAAAAGAGAAGAATACAGGGAAAACAATCAAAACTAAAGGGAGTGGGTTAAGAATAAAAGGCTACCAAATTAACAGAAGAAAAACAATTTTTTTTTGAGACAGAGCCTCAAGCTGTCATCCTGGATAGAGTGCCGTGGCATCACAGCTCACAGCAACCTCCAATTCCTGGGCTCAAGCGACTCTCCTGCCTCCGCCTCCCAAGTAGCTGGGACCACAGGCACCCGCCACAATGCCCGGCCATTTTTTGGTTGCAGCTGTCATTGTTGTTTGGCGGCCCAGGCTGGATTCGAACCCACCAGCTCAGGTGTACATGGCTGGCACTTTAGCCCATTGAGCCGCAGGTGCCGAGCCAACAGAAGAAAAATTAAAGTACATGTCCATAATGGTGTGTGAAGCCTATGAGTTTTGAATCTGGACAGTTGGTCAACATGTACCAAACACATAGTGAAGAGTTTGACCAGTAAGTGGTTAGCTTACAGAGTTTAACAGCTGCTATAAAAAGATACCCTACAAAACAATGTTGCTTTTATTTTCTCATCTTTCCCAGTAGCTCTAAGTAACTGTGACAAACAATGCTCTTCTCTGCCACTTGGTGGCAATATGCACACATTTGAGATTTTATTCATGGGACTGGGTAAATTCACAACTATTAGGTCCAGTGCACACTATCTGGGTGACGGTCACACTTATGTGTATAACTTTGACTCAATCTGTACAAAAACAAAGTGTGTAAATGACATGACACATGTATACCCCCTAAAACTTTGAAATTAAAAAAAAAATTTGAAGAATTTTTTTTAAAGATTTCATTCATTTCATAGTTAAAATAATGTTTTTATTTTGATAATGTTTCAGTAACTTTTTCCTCAAATCTTGAGATGGAAGTCTGAGAACTACCTTACAAATTCAAAGGCTTTTTATTCAGCCCAATATACAAAATAGGTTAGACAAAATCCAAACTCATGTCATTTACATTATCTGACTACCTTTTATCTTCTGATGATTATTCAGTTCAAAGAAGCACTTTTAGAAATTTTTTGCCTACTACAATTACTCCAATTAACACAATTTTCAGTCTGACTCGAGAATCACAGTCTAATTGTCTAAATGGCTTTGCTGTTAATTTTCTCAACAGCATCATTATTACTATTGCTTAATTACTTCCTTTGAGAAAGTTGAACGTTACATCAAATAGTATATTAATATTTTCCCTAGACAAAATAATCTTTTTTTTTTTTTTTTTTGAGACAGAGTCTCAAGCTTTTGCCCTGGGTTGAGTGCTGTGGTGTCTCAGCTCACAGCAACCTGAACTCTTGAGCTTAAGCGATTCTCTTGCCTCAGCCTCCCAAGTAGCTGGGATTACAGGCGCCCACACACCACCACATATTTTTATTGTTGTTGTTGCAGATGTCATCGTTGTTTTTAGCTGGCCCGGGCTGGGTTCAAACCCGCCAGCCTTGGTGTATGTGGCCAGTGCCCTACCCACTGAGCTACGGGTGCTGCCAAAAATAATCTTGTTAAAAGTTTTTTTGAACCTAGGAAGACCTTCTTTAATGAAAACTAATAAATGGTATACTGAATGTGCTATGCAAATAAGTATTAGTTATTAGGGATAAGAGTATCAAGAACAATTTTAAATTTTAGGATAAAATTTCCTGACCAAGTATTTTTAGCATCATTCACTGGAGTTATTTTATATGCCAAAGAGACACAGCCAAAAAGACTGTGGTCGTGTCCTCAGGTGACCTCATGCCTTATGCCTTAGCAGTTCTTCAAAATGCCCAAACCAGGCTCAGCGAGAAAGAAGATAGGTCATCCTCTTTCACTGTGCACTCCACCAACGACAGACCAGACCAGACCTCCTCCTTTAATCCACAACCCTCAGCAGACAGAGCTTGCCAGTCATCCAGAGGGCTAGACTAGCATTAGCAGTTCCTTACTATTACTACATTTTTTAAAAAAAGTAAATTTAACATGTTTACCCCTTTATCATAAAGTAAAGCATATCTACTTGGAAAATTTTAACAACACAAATAAGTAAAAATGTAGGAAAGTAGTTGATCTAGCCTTGCTATAATTTTCTTCTTCCTTTTTAGGAGGGCTTTGAAAGCTTGGATTCTTCAAGCTTTTCCAATTAATTGAAAGAAATTCAAAGTAAAAGCTACTTCAATAAAAGACAAAGATTAAATTTCCTATTTTAACTTGATAAACCACTATAGCACTAGATGTATGTGTTTTTGACAGTAACTAATAAACAAAAACCTTATTTGGACTTTAACGTAATTTTTTGAACAGCTCTTCCCCTTTTGTTATCTCTACTGGGCATGGGTTATCCACCCTTTTATAAAATGACACAATGCCTTTAAAAACTCACAGTAAGCTGGGTGTAGTGGTTCACACCTGTAATCCTAGCACTCTGAGAAACTCATGCAGGAGGATCGCTTGAGTTCAGAGGTTTGAAGACCAGCCTGAGCAAAAGCAAGATCCTGTCTCCATTAAAAGTAGAAAAATTAGCCTAGTATTGTGGTATGCACCTGTAGCCCCAGCTACTTGAAGGTTGAGGTAGGAGGATCCCCTTAAACCCAGGTGTTTGAGGTTGGCTATGAGTGAGGGTGATGCTACAGCATTGTAGCCTGGGCAAGAGAGTGAAACACTGAGTTTAAAAAAACAAACAAAACAAAAAAAAAACACAACACCTCACAGTAGAGATTTTTTTGCATATAATCTGGCACCTGATAGGTGATTAGAAATGAGTGACAAATGAATCCAACTGTATACTAAAATGCATCTTCAAAAAAACTACAGAAAAAGAAAAGCAGCCTGCTCAAGCCTGAAGTTACAAGATAAACATGTAATCTATTCACAGTTCTACCAGAGCTAGTCAGTCTCACCTAGTTGATGGTAAAAGGTAGGGTCTTAGGGCAAATTAGGTTTACAAAAGTTATTATACTCTTTAAATATCTTTACTTCTGAAGCCTGTCAGGTGGCTCATGCTTATAATCATAGCAACTCTGGGAGACTGACGGAGGAGAATCACTTGACCTCAGGAGTTCGAGTATAAGCCTGAAAAAGAACAAGACCTCATCTCTACAAAAAACTAGAAAAATGAGGTGGGTAAGGTGACCCACACCTATAGTTCCAGCTGCTTGGAAGGCTGAGGCAGGAGGATCATTCGAGCCCAGGAGTTGGAGGTTACAGTGAGCTTCTATGATACCACTGCACTCGAGGCTGGGTAACAATGTGAGACACCGTCTCCAAAAAAGAAAAGAAGAAAAAGAAAGAATCTTACTTCTTCCACCCTCAAGCTCTGCAGTAGATACTCATTACTCAAATACAAAATGGACTTTTGAAGATGCATGTTAGCACAGTTCATTTAGTTTTTTAATGTACTAATACTTTGTTTATGAATAAATGATTTATATATTCATTTGGTCCTTTTTTTGACCACCTATTGGGTGTGCAGTGTACAAAAGGACCTTTATTGGTAGTTTTTAAAGCCACTATGTCATTTAATACTAGGATAGATAATTGACCATTAGAGCAATAAAAAGAATAAGAAATCTGGAATTAGACCTCTGGGACTTAACAATCCTAGCTCCACAAATTCCTAATTAATGTGAAGCCAGATATGTTTACAGCTGCGTATCAATGTGAGGTCAGAAATTAACCACAATGACACTTAGTTTTAATATGTTTTGCTGTCTTGTATAAACAAATTACAAAACCCATTAATAGAAAGATCATTTGATATGTATATTGTTACATCATTTTCAAATTCATGTGATAACTACAATTATCCACCAGAAAAACAACGATCTTACCTTTTTTCATTTCCATATGACTTCTGTGCAACTTTTGCATGAAGAATAAGTACTGTTTGATCCCCTCGCTCTTTTAAATAATTTCGCATAGCTTCCCTAAAATCAAATATAAATATTACTTTTACAAGGGTAAAATTTTTGATCAGATCTTTTTTCTTTACTACTATGCTTTGTAATGAGAAGAATGCTTGTTTTTTAAAAAAGCAAATCTAGGCTCGACGCACATAGCTCAGTGGTTAGGGCGCCAGCCACATGCACTGAGGTTGGTGGGTTCAAACCCTGCCCCAGTGTGCCAAACAAAGAAACAAAAAAAATAGCTGGGCATTATGGCAGGTGCCTATAGTCCCAGCTACAAGGGAGGCTAAGGCAAGAGAATTGCTTGAGCCCAAGAGTTTGGGGTTGCTGACAGCACTCTACTGAGGGCAACACAATGAGGCTCTGTCTCGGAAAAAAAAAAAGGTGAGTCTAAATTCAAAGTAAAGCAAAACAAATCCATGAATTAAATTTGAAGATTATATAATGGGACAATAAATACTGCTCATTTTCAACTCTACAGGTTTTTGGGGTTTTTTGGGAGACAGTCTTAACTCTCTCACCCTGGGTAGAGTGCTGTGATATCATAGCTCACAGAAACCTCAAACTCTTGGGCTCCAGAGATCCCCTTGCCTCAGCCTCTTAAGTAGCTGGGACTACAGCACCTGCTGCCACAAAGCCTGGCTAGTTTTTGTATTTTGAGCAGAGACAGGGTCTCTCTTGCTCAGGCTGGTCTTGAACTCCTAAGCTTAAACAATCCACCCACCTCGGCCTCCCAGAGGATTACAGGCATGAGCCATTGTACCTAGCCTTATACTTTGTTCTTTACAAGAAGAAACTGTCCCTTATTCTTTGGAATTTAGGATATAACTCAATTAAATCCCACCTACCACCTCAAGAATAATTAGAATTAACATAGACACTGTTAATGTGGTTTTCTTTATAAAGTTAATGAAATACAATATATTTGTAGCTTCCCCCAGTTTCGTTCCCCTAGCTATTAGAATCAGTATTTTTCTTTGAATATAAAAACCATAAGAAATCATTAAGCCTTCTAAATTCATTATTACATATCCTAAACTTACATTCCTATAAGGACTAAGAAAGGGCTATAATTTACACAAAAGTACATAATCATCTGAAAAGTGTTATTAAACAGATGATATTTAACAAAGGCTAATGGAAATTAGTGAAAATCCAAATTAAAGTTTGGAAAAAGTACAATGTTAATTCTTTTCAGTACAAACTACTGTAACTACATACTTATTAAGCAAATGCTATATAGAAAGTTCAATATCTTAAAGATATTTACTCATCCAAATTATTTTGCCGAACAATATTATATATTACAAAGAAAGCATGCTCTACACAGATCAAACTATAACAATTCTGTATCAGCAGAATCCCAATTTGGGGGACTTTTTTAGATATCACAAAATAAAATGCTATTCTATTGTATTATAAACAAAGACTGATCTAAATAATGAGAGCATTTTTATACAATAGTATGAAGTTATTAAAGTAGCCGGGGGCAAATCATTTTATACTTCAGCCAGCCTGTTTCCAGATCTGGAGACAGGAGATAGTAACACCTCCCTAACATAAGGTGGCTGTGGGGATTAAGCATTTGTATTTATTGACTAAAGAAAACCTGTTAGCTTTAAGGCAGAGCAGGTAACACCAGGATACAACTAGAGAATTTCTACCACTAAGAAGGAAGCCAAAGTCCAGATTTTAAGGAAATACAATGATCCAAAGAGAGGTACATACAAAAATCACCAATAAGGAAATGCCCATGTGAAGGAGGGAGTGGATGATAAAGGACTGCATGCTGGGGAAAGTCTCTTAGAAGCTGGAATTCTGAAAGAGAAGTAGACACAGAAAGTGGGAGGAGAAAAGAATAATAAGGCTTTACAGGGCTTGGGAGTTAAGCAGTGACAACAAAGACTTGAATAACCTAGCACGGTTGGGTATAGAGGAATGGGGCTACGGTGTAAGGCAACCACAACAACAAAATCACAGCAACTAATGTTTCTTGAGTATTTACTATGTGCCGGCCCAGAATGGAGCACTTTAAATGCCTTATTCAATTTAATCCTCAGAACCCAACACACTAAGTGCAGTTAATACCATTCTGGCTGTACTGGGCAAGGCCCTGCAATAAGTGTGGCAATCAGGAACTGAAACAAATTCAGAGAGATTCTAAAGTGAGCCAAGGCAATGAGAAGATTGACAAGGTGGGTAAAGGCAAAGTGTGATGAGTCTTCCCTTAAGATTAGACATTCGTACACTTAAATACTAAGTATAAAAGTTTAAGCTAATTCAAATATCACCCCATTAACTGATGATGACAACAGTGGTAGCAAGTATTAAAATTTTAGGAAGTCAGGGGGGAAACTTAAAATGTTAGGGGAAAAACCATCCCTCCGTGAAGTGGGACAAGATCACCATTCAGTTTTCTCTCATTCTCATTATGGAAAAATAATATGCTGTAGAAAATAGATTTTCTTGTTTTTGGAGAAGTGAATACTATTACTAATATAATAGAGTCTGTTGACAGATGACAACTCTGAAGTGCCCCCTGGAACCATCAAATTGAAAATATTCAGTAGGCTTTTGGAAATATCCATCTATTGTCCAGGACAGAGATCTGAGCTGTAAACGTGAGGTTCACTAGGATGTAACTAACAAGAGATATGGGAATGAATGAAATCTCCCAAAAGGAAAATGCAATGAAAAGAGAGCTAATTAGAAAACATACAAAAAGAAAGAGCAGTCAAAAGGTATAACTCAGCAGTTAGGTCACTTTAATTTTAGCAAAAACTATAAAAGATGCCAGCTGGGAAAGGGTGAAGTGGGGAGGGACTGAAGTCTGAACACCTTCATTTTATTTGTAAATAAGAAACCATTCTGATGTAACATAACCCCACACAAAAGAAAAACTCAATTTAATTCCAGGTGGGGGGCAGGGGAAAAGAGGGAGGAGACTGGCAGCACTCCCACCTAAAGGACACAACGTAGGGTTCATGCACACTTCCTGGGTGAGGGGCAAAACTACAACAGAGACCTCACCTAACAAATGAAACACTGTAACCTAATCACTTTACCTTCACAATAATCTGAAATGTTTAAAAAAGTATAAAACAAGAAAGAGAAAAAAAGAAAAAGAGCAGCAAATCCTTGAAAATATCCTCTAGGGAATGGAAAAGGAAGTTGAATAGACAAGTAAACTGACTGAAGATCAAAAATATCAAAGCAACAGCTAAAGTTAGAATCCAAATTTAATGGTGCCAGTTCCCACCAACATTACAAGGGCGGGAATGGAGGCAGCACCTTCTCAAACATACTGAGTACTGAAGATGTAGCATGCCAGTGAAGATAATCAGAAGCTGAGATGTTGCCGTCAGGTGACAGACCATAAAACTCAGGGTGGGTAAGAAAACAAAAGAGGGAGGGAGGAAAGAGAGGGAGAGGGAGAGGAGAGAAAGAGAGAAGAAAGAGAAAAAGAGGAGAGAGAGAGGAGGAGAGAGAGAAGAAAGAGAGAAAGAAAGAGTAAACCTAGGACAAAGCCAAAAACTGAACAAATAGAAACTTGAAAGGAAAAATTTTAAACTGTTAAGTGTTTTTCCCCAAACTAAATTCTATTTGCATTTGTAATCTTTATTATATCATTTAGCAGTTACTTGATTGTGTTTCTCAGTTTTCATGTTTATTTTTCTTATCTTTCCAAATAAATTACAAAATCTTTAAGGGCAAGATTCATAATTTGTACTGCTCTCTTTTGTGATTAACTTACGTAAAGCAGGACACAAGGTAGTACTTGATAATATCTGAGGCAATCACAAATCCTTTCTACAAAGATGATATTAATTATAATCATTAAAAGAGCTAAAATTAAGCAGTCACTCTGTACTGTTCCAAGCCCACCGCACTAACATAACCATCAACCTTCAGGATAGGGCAGCAGCTGTGGCTCAGTTAGTAGGGCGCTGGCCCCACATACCGAGGGTGGCAGGTTTGAACCTGACCCTGGCCAAACTGCAACACAAAAAGAGCCGGGTGTTGTGCTGGGCGCCTGTAGTCCCAGCTACTCAGGAGGCTGAGGCAAGAGAATCACCTAAGCCCAAGAGCTGGAGGTTGCTGTGAGCTGTGATGCCACAGCACTCTACCGAGGGTGACAAAATAAGACTGTCTCTAAAAAAAAGGGGAAAAAAACCTTCAGGATAACCCCATTAGGTACACTTTAGAAAGAGGGGAGAGGTTAAATAAATAACCTTACCATGATGGTAGTGAAGAACCAGATTCAAACCTAGGCATTCTGGATCCCAAGCACAGAATTATACTGTCAGATATTCTGTGGTGGTGAAGAGCACAATTGGTATGAAAGAAACTAGGATCTGAATCTTAACCTGTCACTAAACCTGAGCCTTCTCACCTACAAAATAAAGACAGTAATACCTCACACTGTCAAAAAAGCTTTTAGTCCACAAACTGACATATAGTTAAGTGTCTGCAAACTCCTTGTGATTACGATTATTTCTTTACAAAGGGGGCTTCAATCTTTTTAATAGTTAATAACCACATAGAGTACAAGGGAGCAGAAATGGGATTTCCCCTGAAGCTTTGAAGAGCAAAGTTGAAAATGACCAAGGGTAAATGATTAAGCATCTTATTCAATTTGCAAAGCATAAGTTTTCCAAGTATACTAGGTGAACTGTGCTACTATCCATCTTCCCCTTAAAGATTTATTGAGAGCCTACTACATCCTAGGCACTGGGCATTGGACTACTGATTTCCAGTACTGAAATTAACTGATCACCATTAACATCTCAAGGTGCTGACCAGGAATGGTGACTCACACATGTAATCCGAGCACTCTGGGAGGCCAGAGCAGAAAGATCCCTTGAGCTCAGGAGTTCAAGACAAGGCTGAGCAAAAGTGAGACCCGGTCCCTACTAAAAATTAGCCAGGAGTTGTGGTGGGCGCCTGTAGTCCAAACTACTTGGGAGGGTGAGGCAGGAGGATCGCTTGAACCCAGCAGTTTGAGATTGCTGTGATCAAGGCTGATACCACGGCAGTCTAACCTGGACAACAGAGCAGACTCTGTCTCAACAACAACAAAAAGAAACAAAACTTATCTGAATTCTTCTCCAGAAGATACACTAATCCCTTTTAGAATATTTCTAAAGTATAAAAGCTTCTAAAATTGTAATACCTTTAACTGAGATTTAACTGAAATACAATATACAGTTTGAACCCGCCACCCTCGGTATGTGGGGCCAGTGTCCTACTAATCCAATTTTTCTGCCACCCCTACTCCCCAGCTCTTATTTATTTGGGGCAGGCCATTTTCCTACAAGCACAACCACTCAAATACAACGCATGATCACCTGTTTACATCAAAACACATGGCCTGCCGAGAAACAGAATGAGTACAATCTGTGCTATCTGTTGGCTAGTCTGTACTACAATGAGGAAAGTGGAGGAGTGGGCGAACAAACAAAAAAAGACACAAGAGCAGAACAGGAAAAACATTATGTCAGACAAGGATCGGAAAGGGTTAAAGGGTACAGTGCAGTTAAGTCTGGCATGTACATATATACCAACACCACCATCAGAATAAAGCTATTTACAATACCCAAGAATTTCTCTTCTGTTACTTTGTAATCTTTCCTCCTACCTTTCTCTAGCTCCGGAAACCAGTGATTTGCTCTTTTCCTTATAGATTACTTTGTACTTTCCAGAATTTAACATAAATGGAATAATCATACAGAATATACTTTCTCTTAATTTCTTTAGAAAACTGAACATAAATATGTATTTATTTTTTGGAGGCAGAGTTTCACTCGGTTGCCCTGGATAGAGTGCCATGGCATCATCATTAGCTCACAGCAACTTCAGTCTCTTGGGCTCACGCGATTCTCTTGCCTCAGCCTCTCCAGTAGCTGGGACTTCATACAGGTGCCTGCCACAACTTCCAGCTAATTTTTTTCTATGTTTAGTAGCGACAGAGTCTCACTCTTGCTCAGGCTATCTGGAACTCCTCAGCTCAAGCAATCCACCCACCTCAGACTTACAGAGTGCTAGGATTACAGGCATGAGCCCGTGTCCAGCCAGAGCATCATTATTTTGAGATTCATGTTGCTGCATATATCAAGAGTTTGTTCCTTTTTTATTGACAAATAAAAATTCACTGCAGAACATACTTCAGTTAGTTCATATACTAACTTTTTGCCCATATAGGCAAAAACAACTGAAGCTAACAAGAATATATGTGCTCCAGCATTTGTATTCACGTTTTCAATTTTTTTTGTTTTAGAATAAATATATAGGAATGGAATGCGTGAGCCATATGGAAGGAGTTGTGTTTAACTTTTTAAGAAAGTGCTCAATTATTTACCAAAACTATTGTACCATTTTACATATCTACCACCAGATATGAAACTACTAATTATTTTACATGGTATGATCAACCTTTTAAATTTTGGATATTTTAATAAATATACAGTAGTATCTAACTGCTAGAGATCGAATGTGTCCCCTTCTCCTTCAAAATGTCACAGTTTAAGAAGGCAAAGCATCTGGGAGATGATTAAGTGATGAGGATGGAGACTTCACGGATGGAAACCAGTGCCCTCATTTCTTCTGCCCCATGAGGACAGAGCAAAAAGACAATACCTGTCAACCAAAAAACATCTCTCACCAGGTCTCAGATTTGCTGGAACCTTGATCTGGCACTTCCCAGTGAACTATGAGAACCAAAATTGTGGGTAGTAAGTCACTCAGTCCATGGTACAGTGCTACGGCAACCCAAATTGACTAAGATACTCAATATGGTATTAATTTGCATTTCCTTGATGGTTGTTTGCATAAGGAACACCATCTGGATAAAATATCCATTCAAATCATTTTCCCCTACTAAAAATGGGTTGTTCATTTCCTTATTATTGACTTGTAAGAATTGTTTTCATCTTTAATTTTAATGAAATAAAATGTATCAATTCCTTCCATATATTGTGTTTTGGGTGTTATATTTAAAAAATCTTTGCCTAGTCCAAGGTCACAAGTATTTTCTGTTTCTTCTTCTAAATGCTGTATAATTTAAACTTTTACATTTAAATCTGCATTCAGCTAATTTCTGTATATGGTGCTATGTGTAGATCGTAGTTGCTTTGGGTGTGTGAAGGGTGGGGGAGAGGAGGTTGCATATGGATGTACAATTGTTCCAGAATCAATTGTTAAAACTAACTAAATTGCCTTTGCACCTAGATTGGAAAACAACCAATCATGTATCCAAAGAACACCTGCATATCTATTTAGCCATCTTCATATCAACACCATACTTACTACTTTAGCTTTATAAGAGGATCTGAAACCAGGCCGTGTAAAAGTTCTTGATGCTCTTTCCCAAGGTTGTTCTGGCTATTCTAGGTTGCGTGCATTTCTGTATACATTTTAGAAACAGCTTTTGAAAAGCTGTTTTCAAAACCCTTGTTGGAATTTTGATGGGGATTGTGTTGAATACATAGATCAATTCAGATATAACTGGCATGGTAACAACAGTTAAGTCTTCTGCCTAATTAACATTTATTTAGGACTTCCAAGTTCTCCAAGCAGTGTTTAGTGGTTTTTCAGTGTAGAGTTTTTACACATCTTTTATCAGATTTTCCTTAAGAATTACCTATTTTTTGGTACTGCACTAAATAGTATTACTTTTAATTTTAAATTTCTGTCTATTACTAGTAAATACAAATACAATTTAGTTTTGTATGTTGATCAGGTATCCTACTACCTTGCTTAAATTCACTTAATAGTTCTAGTTTTAAAGATTCTATAGATTTTTTTTTGAGACAAGAGTATTTTTCTCCCTTTAGCTCTTCAAAGCTCTTGCTTCTCTGTCTTATCCTTAGAAAGGCTGCAGATAAAAAGTCTTGTCTGTCATCCTTATCTTTGTTCCTTGGTACATAATTTGTCTTTTGTCTATATTGCTTATAAGATTTTTTCTTTATCACTACCTTTTTCTTTTCCTGAGACAGAGTCTTACTCTGTTACTCAGGCTAGAGTGCTGTGGCATCAGCCTAGCTCACAACAACCTCAAACTCCTGGGTTCAAGTGATCCTCTTGCCTCAGCCTCCTGAGTAGCTAGGACTACAAGCACCCACCACAATATCTGGCTACTTTTTCTATTTTTAGTAAAGTCGGGGTCTCACTCTTGCTCAGGCTAGTCTCAGACTCCTGAGGTCAAGGGATCCTCCTGCTTTGGCCTCTCAAGAGTGCTAGGATTACAAGTGTGAGCCACCTGCCCAGCCTTTATCACCGATTTTAATCAATTTGATTATGAAGTACTTTTGTATAGTTTTCGTAGTTGGGATTCAGAGTTTCTATAATTTTCACCAAAGAAAATGTTTTCATTATTAATCCATATATTGTTTTAGTCATACCCCCTCAATGACTCTAATTACATATACAGTAGAGGCCACTGCTGACAAACCACACCTCAGTAATACCCCTTTTCACACGTTTCTCTGTATGCTTTGTTTGAGGTAGTTCCTATTGCTATGTCAAGTTATTAATCAATTCTTTGTCAATCTGAAATTTATCCCATTAAGTGTATTTTTTCACCTTAAATATTGTAGTTTCCATCTTTAGAAATCTGAGAGGCTAAGGCAGGAGGCTTGCTTAAAATCAAGAATTCAAGAGCAGCCTGGGTAACAGGGAAGACTTTTTTTAAGGGAGGGGAATTTCTTTATCTACTAATTCTATCACCTATGTTATTTCCAGGTTAGTTTTGATTGACTTTTCTCCTTATTACTGATCATATATTTTCCTGCCTCACTGTATGACTGGTATATTCTGATTTTGTCTTTCCAAGGCAAAGGTTACTCCACCTTTGAGCTCTGTTTGTGTACACAGTTTCTTGGAACAAGTCTGATCCTTTCAATCCAACTTTAAGTTTGTCAGGTGAAACCAGACTATCTTAACTGAAGTAAAACCCTTATGAGTGCTCTAGCTAATACCCTGTAACTTATGAAATTTATGCTCTGGCTATTTTTAAAAGGCACAATTTATAGACCTAAGTAAGCTTTAGCAACTGTTTTCTCTAGTTCTGTTGGGTCATTTCCCGCTACCACGGACAGTTCCCTCTAACATATGTGGCAGTTTTATCCAGTTCTCTGCCTGCTAACTCTAACCATGTTGGCTTGTTTGAGTTTCCCCTCCCTAAAAGGTGCTGGAAACTCTCTCCAAGCACTAAACTGAGGCAATCATAAGGCTCACCTCATTTGTCTCCTCTTTCTGGGGCATCACTATCTTTACTTGCTTGAAAGTCATTCTTTTTAAAGACATGAACAGAAATTTTTCTAATGAAGATAACCTAATGGCCTACAGACACATGAAAAAATACTCAACGACACTAATCATCAGGGAAATGCAAATCAAAATCACAATGAGATACCACATAACTTCAGTGAGAATGGCACGGATGCAGATAGAAAGGAACACTCATACACTATTGGTGGGATTGCAAACTAGTACAACCTCTATGGATAGTGTGGAGACTCATCAAAGACTTAAAAGCAGACCTATCATTCGACCCTTCAGTCTCACTATTACGTATTTATCCAAAGGAAAAAAAGACATCTTATAAAAAAGATAAGATTGTGCTAGAATGTTTATAACAGTACAACTCACAACTGCAAGGATGTGGAAACAACCTATTTATCCATCAATGCATGAATGAATTAATAAAATGTAGTATATATTAAAAAGCCATTAAAAAAGATGGTCATTGGCTCTGCACCTGTAGCTCAGTAGGTAGGACGCCAGCCACATACACCAGGGCTGGCGGGTCCAAACCCAGCCCAGGCCTGCTAAACAACAACCACAATAAAAAAATAGCTAGGCACCTATAGTCCCAGCTACTTGGGAGGCTAAGGCTAGAGAATCGCTTAAGGCCAAGAGTTTGAAGTTGCTGTGAGCTGTGACTCCATGGTACTCTACCAAGGGAAACATAGCAAGACTCTGTTTCCAAAAAAAAAAAAAAGATGGTGATCCAGTGTCTTTTGTAACAACCTGCATAGAACTGGAGACCATTCTCTTAAGTGAAGTAGCACAGAATAGAAAAACAAACACCACTAATACTGAATACTAAATTGGAACTAGTCAGATACTTACAGATTTGTATGGAAGCAAAACTCAACAGACTCCAAACAGGTAAGAACAGGGAAGAGGGTAAATTCATACCTAACGAGTACATTTCACACTTTCGGGGTGAATGGCACAGCTATAACTTTGACTTAAAATATACAAAAGCAAACTGTATAATCAAAACATATATGCCCCTGTAATATTCTGAAAATTAGAAAAAAGAAAATTAAGAAAAAAAAAAGAAAATCACTGTATATGTGTGTGTGTGCATGCATCTCCCCCAGAAATTTAAGTTGTTTCAGGTCAAAGGGTAATTGTAGTCCATGTTACTCCACCCTGGCTATAAGCGCAAGTTCTAAAAGTTGCTAACAAATATTTTAAAAACAGGAAAAACTGCTTAAAAGGTTAAGTGATGGAAATTCATGATCAAGCAAATAGAAACTAACCATATATTACTGTATTTATTTAGAAAAAGAAAAGGAAAAATTTCCTTTTAAGTTTATTATCATGGTATTGTTATTTTTACAGATTATTATTTTATATTAAAGTTAACCTCTTCACCAAAATGTTACATTAGAATTCATTTCAACTGTCACTGCCACAGAAATACTAATATTTATCCATTAAATTTTACATTTCAAATTGCTGATATATGTGAATATAACAATTCCATTTATTCAGAATTTATTCAATATATGTAAAAATAAATGAAAATATAATTACATGACCCTGTGAGACAAGTTATATCTTCCCAGACTACTTGATCTGAAACATTTATGAAATGGCTTTGAAAATATTTTTCTAATTTTAAAATAATTTTAGGATCTCAGAAAAGAAATAAAAGTAGTACAAAGAATTCAGTCACTTTTCACCCAAACTCTTCCAAAGGTCAACATTTTACCATATTCACATATTTCTTAATAAACCTTCTAGGAGCACATTGTAGACATAATGGCATTTGAACCAAAATACTTCAGTACTTACTTCCTTAAAGGACGTTCTTTTATATGATCAAAATATAATTATCACTGATGATACTAACATCAAATCTACAGATTTTATTTGAACTCTGTCAACTGTCCCACTGATGTTTTTGACTGGGAGCTGGGAGTAAGAATCTTGAGAAACTCTGCCCTCAGGCTGAATCAAGATGGCCAGTAATTTTTGTAAATAAATTTGTGCTGGAACACAGACATGCCATTCATTTATGTATTATCTATGACTGATTTGGAAGTACAAAAACACAATAATAGAGTCAAGAAGTCTGAATAGGCTCAGCACCTGTAGCTCAGCAACTAGGGTGCCAGCCACATACTCCAGAGCCGGTGGGTTCAAATCCAGGCCAAGCCTACCAAACGACAACAACTACAACCAAAAAATAACCAGGCGCTGTGGCAGGGGCCTGTAGTCCCAGTTATGTGGGGGGCTGAGGCAAGAGAATCGCTTAAGCCCAAGAGTTGAAGGTTGCTATGAGCTGTGATGCCACAGCACTCTACCAAGGGTAGAGTTTACATGTTCATTATCTGATCCATTACAGAAAACATTTGCCAACTCCATCTTTAAGGAAAAGAAATAAAATGTTTTCCTGGTTTAGGATTTCCTTGAATATAGCTGTTACATCTCTTTGGTCTCCTTTAATCTGCAGCAGTTCCTCAGCCTTTGTTTATGATGATCCTGACATTTCTAGAGAGTAAATATCATTTACTTTATTTATGTCATTTATTATATCTTTCAATTGGTGTGTCTGATGTCTCCTTATTCTAAGATTTAGCTTAAGAATTTTTGGCAACAATACCACAAAAGCGATAATGTATCCATTTTGAAATGCCCATGGTATGTTTGTCCGTTATTAGTGATGTTAATTTTGATCATATAATTAAGGTAGTGTCTGCCAGTTTTCTCCAATATCGTGTTATTATTTTGCACTTTACAGTTAAAATTTACTTTGTGAAGACACTCTGAGACTCTGTAAATACTTGGTTTCTCACCAAACTTTTAATTCAGTAGTTTGAGCATCCACTTAAAACAATTACCACTACTGGGGCTGTCAAATAGCTACTAACCTAATTTCATCATTCCTTCTACTTTATTACATGGCATTCTTCTATAAAAAAAAGGCTATCCCCTTTCCTGCATTTATTGATTCTTTTACATAAACAAATAATTTATAATATTTCTATAATATTTATACTGAGCTCTCAGTATAGACATCTGAACTATTACTTTAATATGAGTTTTAAATCATTACTATCATTATTTTAGTAATCTCAGTGTCCTGGATTTGGCTAACACTATTCCTTTCAAACTAACTCCAATATCCTTCAGTAGGTCCCAATCATTCTATATATAACAGCTTTTTTTTTCGTTCATGCTCTTTATTTTTCTTCCTCTCTCTAAACTTATGGAATATCTGTAAATATATATATTGTATGTACAGACACATTTATAGTCATGTATATGTACATGTTTATTTATAGCATAACAAAGAAATCACCTAATGGCCATCAATGTCAAAGAGTAAATAAAAAGTGATGTGAAGACAAAAGGAAAACCATGGAGCCATTAAAAAGAACTATCAAGACAGAAGATGTACTGGTAAGAGGAGTTGAAAGTTGCAGAACAATGGTAGAGTATGATTCTAGCTGAGTTTATACAGAAAAAAGACAGGCATGTACATAGATGCATGCGATGTTCTTATAAGATACAAAAAAGGAACTGCTAACAGTGTAGGGATTATGGTGTTACTAGGACTAGGACTATAGAATTGGGTCTCTTACTTTTCATTTTACAACCTTTGGCAGTTAGAAACTTTAAAAATTGGGACCAGGCAAGGTGGCTCATGCCTATAATGCCAACACTTGGCGGGAGGGTGGGGGGGAGGAATCGCTTGAGCCCAGAGGTTAAGAGGTCTCAGTGAGCTATGATTGGGCCATTGCACTGTAGCCAGGGTAACAGAGCAAGACTACATCACTTAAAACTACAGGATCTATAATTTCATTAAATATCTACATAAAAACATGACTAATATAATGCTTACCTAGTGAGCCGTTTAGGTGGAGGCCGCTCACCAAATTTCCTGGAAAAGAACAGAAGAAAAAAAGTAAATAAGCTGTATGATATACTTAGGCACCATGAACTCTCCTTTACGACATACTTCAACCTCACTGAAGAACAGTGAAAAGAGAAACCTCTAGCAAGCATTTGTACCCATAAATAACAAAATACACATTTAAAATGGTTCTTAAAACCAATACACCCTAAGTAGGCCTTACATACCCACTCTGATCACAGAGACGACAGTTATCTTTTAGAGACATCTCATAAGAAAACACCTAACCAAACACCCTTACCTGCAGAACTAAGGAAAATAGGCACTATGCTACATATTTAGTATCACTTACCCTATTTAATCATTATAAAATAATTATATAAGGTATATGTAAGTCTCATTTTAAAGATGGGAAGAACTTGGCTGTGTCACAAAGTAAATTAAGTGGCAGAAAGAGCTGAGATTTAAACATAGATTTGGACAACTAGCCCACAGTCTTTGGCTCTTTAAAAGTGAAACATGCGAAACAGCAACCCATAGAAGCATTTCAGCTTGTAGGGAGAGGGGAATAAGAAAAGCAGGTGCAAAGGCAAAGTAAAGCACAACTCAGGCTGGAATTAGAATACAACACTGAGGTTAAGAGAAAGGATCTGGAGTACAGCTGGCTAGGCTCAAATACATGATTCGATTATTTACTTGCTGTGTAACCCCGGAAGTTGCTTGACTCTCTAGAACTCAGTTTCCTCAACTGTAAAAAGGAGGCAGTGATTGTGCTTAACTCAAGGAGTTGTTAAAGTAATTAAAAGTTAATTAATATATAGAAAACATATAGAATAGTGCCCAGAACACAGTGAGCATTCTATAAATGCTAGCAAGTTCACCATTTTTGTTATAGATGGTTACACCAAAAGAATTAAACTAAGTATGGTGTTCATACATATAAGAATGTAAGAAAGAAGAAACTATAGTTCCTATGTGATGACCACTTATTTCCTCTAAAACAGGAATGCAAACTTTTTCTGAAAGAGGTAGTGAAGCCACAACACTTGGAAAAAACTACTACAAGTTGTTTTTTATTTTGTTTGAAGCAAGATTATGGTTATAAACAGTTAAGCAATTTGTTCCAGTTACAGGTTATGGAGCCTTATTTAACGTAAAGATTTCTCTACATTTGTGACATTCCACAAGATTAACGTTGATGACAAAAGTTATAGAATCTCAGTTGATTTTTCTGAGTAATTAAATGCCATAACACACTTTATGAATTAATATTTAATAAGCAATGGGTATCATGACTAAATATATTCATATTTTCATTAACCGTGAAACACTGAAAAGTTTAATTGAAATAGCACACAAATAGAGCAAATAATCCAGGTTTTTGAAAGAATTATTATTCATGATTTGTTCTCTTTGATTTTACCCTACAGAATATTCCTTTTTTTTTTTCCTCTTTTTTTTTGACAGAGCCTCAAGCTGTCAACCTGGATTGAATGCCATGGCATTACAGCTCACCACAACCTCCAATTCCCGGGCTCAAGCAAGTCTCCTGCCTCTGCCTCCCAAGTAGCTGGGAGTACAGGCACCCACTACAACACCCGAACATTTCTTGGTTGCAGCTGTCATTATTGTTTGGCGGGCCTGGGCTGGATTCAAACCCGTTGAGCCACAGGCGACAAGCCAGAATATTCCATTTTTTTAAGTCAAAAAACAAAAGTTTTGGGCAGTGCCTGTGGCTCAAAGGAGTAGGGCGCCAGCCTCATATGCCAGAGGTGGCGGGTTCAAACCCAGCCCTGGCCAAAAATCTGGGGAAAAAGAAAAAAAGAAAACATTTTAGTGGTTAACACCGGTGGCTTAAGATCTCAAGTTTCAAACCAATGAACTACTGACTGACCCATGAACTCCAGACACGAAATTAAATCTGCTCCTAAATCTTTGAGAGACAGAGAAAAAGAGAAAGAGGTTTTGTACTGTTACCTAAGCTGGAGTGTAGTGGCCCAATCATAGTTCACTGTAACCTTGAACTTCTGGGCTTAAGTGGTCCTCCCATCCTCAGTCTCCCAAGTAGATGACTAAATATATTCATATTTTTATGAATATACGTACAACCACACTAGGCTAATTTATTTCTTTTTACTTTTTTTTTTTTATTTTGTGGAGTTAGGGATTTGCTTTGTTTTCCACCCAGATAACAGCCTCTCAACTTGTGGGTCAAGTGATCATCCTGCCTCTGCCTCCCAAATTTTTGGGACTACAGGGTTGAACTACCTATCTGGCTACTTTTTTAATCTTTGAAAATGATTAAAAGGATCACTATAGCATATAATTACCAAAAAAACAGCCTTACTAGGTTAGATACAGAATATTATACAAAAACCAAGGAGTTTAAGTTATTCATTAAAATATCCCTTAATAGGCATATACAGATATTTATATATCTGTATGTATAGAGGGTGCCCAAAAAGTATACACATTTTAATAAATGAAAAATCTGTATTAAATTTGGTATTTTTTCAAAAACCCAGACTAACTCTTTTCCTTTACTATAAGCTAGTATATACTTGACTTCTACCATGCCCTTTCCTGCTTGCTCTATGCTCTGTACTTTTCCCCCTCAGACTGTAAGTGGGACCTAAGAAAATATCTCTTGGCCATCGTAACATTAACCATACTATGCCCCAAGAAAATTTATATTCTTCAGTATGCTTATGTCACTAAATATAGTATAAAACTAGCAAATTCCTTTAACTTCACTTATTTTTTTTTTGAGACACAGTCTTACTATGTTGCCCTCAGTAGAGTGCCGTAGCATCACGGCTCACAACAACCTCCAACTCTTGGGCTTAGGCGATTCTCTTGCTTCAGCCTCCCAAGTAGCTGGGACTACAGGCACCTGCCACAATGCCTGGCTATTTTTTTGTTGCAGTTGTCATTGTTGTTTAGCTGGCCTGGGCCAGGCTTGAACCCACCAGCCTTGGTGTATGTGGCCGTCACTGTAATCACTGTGCTACAGGTGCTGAGCCTAGCTCTCCTCTTCTAAGAAAGCAACGATTTTATTTTCAACATAAGAATAGCTAGGGGAAAATATTAAGTTACTATAGCTAAATCTGATTCCATATATCTAGAAATATGATTTATTTTTTAAGTATGATTTTTTAAGTTGTAATCTATCATTAAGCATAGTATTTCCTACCTGTAAATAGTATTGAGGCTCCCACATATCCTCCAATCCATTAGAATTTTCAAGTAAGTAAAAACCTTGCATACACATTATTTATATATACATACTTCCTTTCTGCTCACAGAGAAGGTACAATATTGTTTTCTCCCACACCAGATACATCTGCTTCTATACTCAACCAATCTGTTAAGGAAGTATACGACCACAAATGTATTGAGGACAAACATGATCAAAGTTATCAGAACTTCACCATCTTAACACCCTTTCAGTTAAAACACGCTTTGCATTAAAAAAAAAAAAAAAGTCAGAAATCAAAAGAGGATGGGGAAAAAAACACAAGAGAAAGCTTTCTTCAACACAGATGATAAAGTAGTTACACTGCTACAAAACAATGCAAAAAGCTGATCTATCTAGAATACTGTATAGTAACAATACAAGTACTTTAATTTTAAAAACATCATGAATATCCTCCCAAAAGACTACAAGTCCTGTTAGGGCAGAGATTTTCAGTCTCTTCTTTTAATGGCTATATTCATAGAACCTAAAACAATGCCTGGTATATAGTAGGTACTCAATAAATGTTGCAGCATGAACTTGTTCAACTCCCAATTTCCAGATCACTGTACTAGATACTTTCTCTCCTCTGGTTCCTCCCTAACTTTCAGGGACCCAGGTGTCCTGCCCTCTAAGCTCCCCTTACTCTCCGGGTCCTTGGGTAATGAATGAATTACCCTCAGGTTTCCCACCCATACAACCCAGTATGGCATCTTTATACCCTGGTCCACGGTGGGGGTGGGGTGTGTGATAAACTTGGCCCCCTCTTCACATGTGGACATTTTTCTGGCCTCAGCAAAGGAGAGGAAAGTGATCTACGGAGCCCGTTGTGATGAGCGGGATCTAGAAGGTGTTCATTAAGATCATCTCCCACTTAGCCACGGCAGCTGCTCCCTGGTTACCAGTGGCTATACCAGGCTGAAGTCATTCTCAGCCCTAGTCCAGAATTTTGCCAGAGACAACAGAAGCAGGAAGATCACAGTAAACACCCTGCATCTAAGGTCCCTGGGGTCTGCCTGTAAGTGCTGGGCCTGGTCCCCCTTGGTAGTTGCAACCCTGCCCACTTGACTCCACAGGGTCTTTGCAAATTTTCTGTTTAACACATAAAATGAGATTCAGATGAGACTAAAATTAATTTAGGCGAGAATTATGGTGAGGTATGAGAAGAGAAATAAAAAGAAAGGATGACAATCCAAATTCATAATTAAACCAAACTACACATCAAATCTGCTGTAAACAGTATATAGACTTTAGCAGTTCATCCCTGAGGCAGTCTCACTCTGCTGCCCGAGCTGGACTACAGTGGTGTCATCACAGTTCACTGTAACCTACAATTCTTGGGGGTCCAGTGATCATCCCATTTCAGACATTCCAGTAGCTGGGACTGTAGTTATGAACAACCACACCTGGTTGATTTTTTTATTTTTATTTTTTTTGTCAAGATAGGAATTTCACTATGTTGCCCAGGCTGGCCTTAAGTGATCCTCCCACCCAAAATGCTGAGATTATAAAACCAAGCCACTGCACCTGGCCAGTACTGGGATTTCTGGATCACGTTTAATATAATAAACTGACTTGATTAGGGAAAAATTAGGATATCTGATCCACACCCTCCACTTGAAAGAGAAAACAAATAAATGATATACATTAGTACTATATTCTGTGATAACAAATAATCTGAAAAGTTCAGCAAATGGTACTGGGAAGCTACTTAGCAATTTACTCACCAAAAAAAACTGAGTTAGAAAGGCTGCATGGACCTAACCCTCCTTGTTTCCCGATTTGTTCATTACCAAACATTTATTCAGCACCTGGAAGGGCCAGGTGTAGGTAACTGGTATGTACATCAGTGAACATGAGACACAAACTCATGACCTATGGAACTTATATGCTACTAGGACAAATGGTCTACGAGGTATGTTCAAAGATGTTTGTCTATGTATTTATAAAAGCAAAAAGTTTAAAACAACTTAAATATTGTACCTACTGAATATGACTTAAGAGATTAGCATATGAAAATATATTTTTAAAATAAATTATATAATTTACTTTTAGAAGTTTACTCATTCTTTGAGGGCAAGGTGGCTCCCACCTATAATCCTAGTGCTCTGAGTGGCCAAGGTGGGTGGATCTCTTGAGCTTAGGAACTTGAGACCAGCCTGAGTAAGAGTGAGACCCTGTCTCTACTAAAAATAGAAAAACTAGCCAGGTATTGTGGCGTGTGACTATGGTCCCAGCTACTCAGGAGGCTGAGGAAGAGGTTGCTGTGGTAGGCTAACACCACCAGCAGTCTAGCCTGGGCAACAGAGGGAGACTCTGTCTTAAAAAATAACAATAATGATAAATTCAAAAATAAATAAAAGTTTACTCATTCCCCACCTATGGGTGCAAAAAAATAGCTTATTGCATCGTATACATTTGAGCAAGACACTGTATTAGCCTTTGCCATACTTTGATTTCTAGTTCTCAATCTGTTCTTATTACCTTAATAAACCCATTTAGTAGCAATGCTGCTCAAAGTTTGTCTAAGTGTAGCCAGTGGTCCTGGCTATAGTAACAAAGGCATGATGCATTCTTCTGGACCACTTCATTTAATAAACATGTTTCCAGTAGAACAAACATCTTCTGGGGCAGATTTCAAAGATGTGCATGCTTCATCTAGCCCCTTCAGGTAGAGAAATGTGCTCCCCCTCTTATTATGTAAACTGTGTAGGAATAGTTGTTAAAGTCCCTTTATTCTACATTTTCTTTTCTGATTTAAAAAAAAACAAACTTCTTTGTGATGAATGTGTTACTCAATTCAATGTAAGCATTTCACATCATATACTGAAGCAGTTCCCTGAACCCCATAAATGCATCAATGTACAAAGTTATGATTTAATAAAAAACAATTAAAAAAATAAAATTAAATTTAAAAAAAAGAAGAGTCCGCCAGCGGTTGGTATAAAGATGCAGTAAGAGTAGAAAGATCCAAATAGGACTGACCAAGAACATCATCTCCAGTACGCTCAACATTTGGGTTTTTAGGTATCTCCAAAATTATTTCCAGTTTGGTTGATGTTTACTTTCTGAATGTCCACGCGGAGAGGAACTTCTCCTGGGTTAAATCCATAATAGCCATAAGTCCCACCACCCAGACGGTACAACTGAGTTGTGAGAACACTAGTCTCTATTGACATGTCACATGAAGATCTTAAATGAAAAATATGGCTTCAAAAAAGGAGAAGCAATCAGACACTCGGAAAAGAATTTCAAGTTCTGTATGAAGAAACCGAATGAAGCAAACTGACATCAAATGCCTCTTATATGATACAGTAAGAAGGCCACATCACTCCTGTGAGTTCTTGAATTTGGTAACTGTACAGTGGTTATAGAAGAGAATGTCTTCTCTTTTAAAAATACTCATTGTGGTACTCAGGGAGATAAGAGTACGATATCTATTTTTTACCTTCAAATGGTCGGGGAGGGGACTTCGCACGTGTGCATGTATAGATATATAGAAGGATAAAGCAAAGGGGGTAAAATGCTAACATTTGAGGTATCTGGGTACACTTCCTTGTAACAGTCTTCTAACTTTTCTGTAAATTGAAATTATGCCAGAACTAAAAGGACACACCCAGAGATTAATTATCCCTTAATCAAGATGCTAGCCTGACTCTGTTTGGTGCAGATACTGGTAGTGACAAACCTATCAAAAAACATTAAGGGGAGGTTCGGCGCCTGTGGCTCAACGGGCTAAGGCGCCAGCCACATACACCTGAGCTGGCAGGTTCGAATCAAGCCTAGGCCCGCCAAACAACGACAGCTACAACCAAAAAAAAAAAAAGGCCAGGCGTTGTGGCGGGCGCCTGTAGTCCCAGCTACTTGGGAGGCAGAGGCAAAAGACTTGCTTGAGCCCAGGAATTGGAGGTTGCTGTAAGCTGTGATACCACAGCACTCTATCCAGGGTGACAGCTTGAGGCTCTGTCTCAAAAAAAAAAAAAAAGAAAGAAAAAAAAAAACCATTAAGGGGAGATGGCACGTACGTGACTGACGTAACTTTTATGCATGAAGACGATTATTTACAAATTGCTTGCTATAGACATAAAATTTGATAATAGCGCTGGCGTGTAAGTAGAGAAACAGGAACTCAGCACTGTTGGGAGTTTAAATTTATGCAAAACTTTTGACATTTTGGCAATGTCTATTATAATTGAAGAGGTGTATTCCTTTGACACAGCCATTTCAATACTGGAAATTTATTATACAGGCAGATAATTTTACGACTGCAAAAACATGCATACAAAGATATTCAATAAATCCAATAAATAATTCATTATTTGTATTAACAACAACAAAAAAATGTCCTTGTGTACAATGAGAAACAGGTTGCCAGTTACAGAGTATCTCCCAGTTGTGCCTATATACAAAACACACCCAAAGCTATCCAGTTAGGAGAATTCTGAATGAGAAAGTGAGATCTCCCCAGTGTGTTCATTAAACATACACGTCCTACACAAAATTACTGATAATGGTGGGCAACAGCAAAAATTCCATTTTGGTTTAATATGCCATTATATAATTTGATAAAAGAGAGTTTTTCTTTACTTATTAAGTCTGACCTAATAAGTAAGACAAGTAAACAGCAAGACGAAATTGCATTATCTAGACATCAACTGATGGCCAATCAAACACCAACTCGAGAATACAAGAGGCTTAAAATGAAAAAAGAATTTTTTTTAATCAACTTGGTAAGCAAATTTTACTAGGGGAACCATTTTTGTAAGCCAAACTCAAAGAATTAAATTCACATCCTTATTGGAAAAAAGGTGGGGGGTGACTTTAAAGAGGCTCCAATCTTAACCATTTAATTTTTAAGTAAGACATCTCCCTCTTAGGATTGCCTTTAAAATGGCATATAATACCTTTAGGAATTCTAGTCCCAGTTTCCTGATCTTCATGGTTTTATCTGCCTTCTGGTTGTGCCTTCACCCAATGGAGAAAGGAAAGATAAAATCTATGGGAGAGGTAAAGCAGTATTCAAAGCCTGAAAGTGTCATCTGAAGAGAACACAAGTAAAGTTTATCATACAGGCAAGTCCAGTGCTGTGGCTAAGTGCACGGACGTAAGAACTAGGTTGCTAAAATAAAACTCCTGACTTTCATACAACTCGTGGTGTGACCTGGAACGAAAAAGCTACTTCATCTCTATGTGCCTCACTTTCCTCAACTGAAAACACACATAAACGTATTTGCAAATGAAAAGGTTTGGATATATTAAGCTACCTTAATAAGAGCATCCCACATGGAGTAGGTACATCACCATACTTTCAAAGCTGGATTATTAAATAATATATACCAAAAATGAGGCCAGGCACAGTGGCTCATGCCTATAACCCTAACATTCTGGGAGGCCAAAGCAGGTGGATTGCTTAACATCAGGAGTTTGAGACCAGCCTGAGCAAAAGCGAGAGCAAGACCCTGTCTCTAAAAACCAGCTGGGCATTTTGGTGGGCACCTGTAGTCCCAGCTACTTAGGAGGCTGAGACAGTGGATTCCTTGAGCCCAGGAGTCTGAATTTGCCATGAGCTAAGACACCACGGTAGACCAAGGGCAACAAATAAGGGTGGCATATACACACACACACACACCACACACGTGTATATATATACACCCCCAAAGCAGCAAAACTGAAATGGACCCTACAAATCTAGATTAATATTACCATAAAATGCATATAATTGTGTACCTGAAAGATTTTATAAAGAACTCCTACAACTCAACAAAGAAAACAGATTGGGGCAAAAGAGGCAGGTGCAGTGGGTCACGCCTATAATGCGAGCACTCTGGAAGGCTGAAGCAGGTGGAATGCCATGAGCTCACAGTTTCAAGAGTGAGACCACATCTCTAAAAACAGCTGAGTGTTGTGGTGGGCGCCTGTAGTCCCAGCTACTTGGGAGGCTGAAGCAAGAGAATCAACTGAGCCCAAGGCTATGATGCCACAGCACTCTACCAAAGGTGACAAAGTGGGCAAAAGTGGGCAAATACATGGACAAAGCTGTGAATGAAGATACACAAATGGCCAATAAGCACATGAATAGACGTTCAGCACCACTAACCAGGAAAATGCAAATCAAACCCACAATGAGATACCACTTCACACCCATTACGGTAGCTATGATAAACAGTATGATTTCTAAAAAAATTAAATGTGGAATTACCATATGACCCATCAATTCCATTTGTCAGCATATACACAAAAGAAGTGAAAGCTGGGACTTAAAAAGATAGTTGTACACTACTGTTCATAGCAGCACTGTTCACAATAGCCAAAAGGCAGAAACACAAACATTCACTGATGAGGAATGGATAAATAAAATGTGGTACGTGCACACATGCAAAGGAATATGATTCAGCCTAAAAAGGAAATTCCGCTATACATTACAAAAGATGAAATTTAAAGACACATTCCAATAAGATAAATAAGCCAGACACAAAAGGACAAATATTTTTTGATTCCACTTATATGAGGTGTCTAAAGTAGTTGAGTTATCAGAGACAGAAAGTAGAATAGTGGTTGCCAGGGGCTGTGGGATGTAGGGGGATGGAGAGTTATTGTGTAATGAGTACTCAATTTCATTTTGGGAAGGTGAAAAAGTTCTGGAGAGAAATGGTGGTGATGGTTGTCAACAATGTGAATGTACTTATAAATTTAAGCACATCCCGGACTATAAATTTAAAACAGATTAAAATGATTAATTTTACATTGTGTTTATTTTACCCCCTACACACACAGAAAATACATTTAATTTTGCCTTTAACTATGGCTTAGCTTTGAAGAACCCTACATTAATTACTGCCAGGTCAGGGGCCAGCAACTGCCCAGTAACTTAGGAAAAAAAGACGAGTGCCACAACAAAGAACCTGAGGAGCACGTGTATGAATATAAATGACTCCTATGACCACCAAGGTGAAGATTCAAAAGGCAAGAGAGACAGCACGATGAGGTTTATCCCGGAATCTACACCTGCTTGGAAGGGCAGCAGAAACAACATGCAGGAAGCACACCCCTCCGCTGACCTGCCTACGGGAAAGAATTTGTGTGTGTCCCAACAAAGAAAGCTTGGGACTGAACAGCTTACGTGGAAAATCCACAAAGTGGTCATGAGAAACTTGTACATAGAAGATGAAGTCGAATAGTTTTCCTCCTTGAACTTTCCCTCCTATTTCTCACACCCACTTCAAATTAGAAATAGTGAGATTTTGTTTTTTCTTATTTCACCCAAAACTGAGATGAAGAGGAAGGAGAAAGAATGGCACAATTACCATTACTGTCCTTCCAGATTGTGGTTCCTTTTTTCTTTCACTGCTCAGGACACAGTTACGTGCCTATTATGTGTTAAATACCAGCTGGCAGTAAGAACCATGGTTCCCAACACACGGCTCCAGGAGGGACTGTGTCATGTCCTTTGCACCCACACCTCCCTTCATACCACATCCTCCCTGTTATTACCCGCATTATACTGATGAGGGCATCAGCTAAGGAAACTATCGTGCTTAATTAGCTTCATATATTGGTAAATTTGGTTCAAATGGAACTAGATTATAATGTTCATGATTTCCCTTCCACATACTCTGCATTAGGATAAAATTTAACTGCAGTTCAATTCTGGACTCTAAAATGTGACAAGATGTACATTTTTATGACAAGATTGTAAAGTACACAAACTGAACTTAAAACTCTCTGGTATAGCACAGATTTGGTTTCAGAGGGGTACCAGGGCAAAAATATCTGAAAGGAAATAATTCATCGCCTTTTCAATCCTTCAGCTAACCAAATTTTACAAAGGTAATGACTAAATTTTTGTTTGATTACTAGGGAGTAAGAAAATGTATGCTAAAGCTATAAGTACACAAAATTCAGAAAATCTAAAGACATCTGCTATGGAGGACATACCTTGGATATTACATGTGCACGCACACATGCATGTAAGCATATCTGAGGATATCTTTCTGGAACAACTACTCTTGCATTTTTTCTGCACAGGGAACTACATTACAATTACAGTAGAGACTGTGAGAGTCTCCTAAATTTAGTATTTACACTATGAATCATAATTCTGCAATGTAAATATTTTCTGAACTGAAAAAGACCTTTAATCTACACAGGCTGCAGTTTAACAAGAATTTTTTTTGCAGACTTCTGTTTTCTGTGGTAAAACTTACACAGACAGTACCATACCAGCCCAACCTCCACCAAACCAAGATTGCAATTCTTAAGCAGCCAACCTCTTGACATACAGGTTAGTATTTTAAAGTATTTCAATTCAGAGGTACACCTGCCTTTAATTTTCAAACCTGGTCTTGTTACTGATTCATGTCTATAAGGAGTTGTTGCAAAGAAGCCTGTCCCTAATGAAAAACATGGCAATTCCCATTTTTAAACATATGTCAAATAGCACAAATATATGCAATATGTCAAATATATGCAATAAGTTAAAATAAAACAATGAGAATCAAAATTCTTACCTTCAGAATAGGGACAAAGAGATTTTCAAAACATTATGTAGCACCATTGCATGAATAAAAAAAGGATTTTTTGCTTGGGTGTAAACATCCCAAACCATACTTCCCTTTTAAATTGTAACTTAGCTTTCTGTTATCACATATTACATTATAGTGAACAAACTTACATTTGTGGTAAAATCAAAAACCACTCTGAAAAAGTTGTCTTAACCACAATTCAAATCTTAAGAATGGCTTTCTGCCAAAGTGTATCTGAGCGATTAACCTGTCGCAGCATCTGCTTGCTCAAGCCTCACAGGAGGCCAGGGACTCTTCATAAAAGAGGAACAGCAACACAGGAGCATAGGTGTGGACAGTGCAAGAACTGACCACACTTGCTTTGCCTTGGGTGGTGCTACAGGTAGCTTAATGCTTATACAAACATCTAAGGAGCCTCTGCTCAGCACAGGCAATGGAAAGGTTTGGAACTGAGATTGGCCAGATCACAAAGCAGTGACTGAAAGTATAAATCGTCAGTAACTTAGAGAAACCCTAGTATAGGAATGAAAGCCTTAGGGTTCTGAGTAGGGATGGTAAGACCTCCAGGTGGCAGATAGACTTAACTCTCAGTTGGGGTCATGGTTGTTATTTATTTACTTGGTACATTGCCATGCTCTGGATTTAAATTGCACAAACTGCAAAGGCATTGTATGGCAGAGTTCATCTACTAGTTAACATCTAGTTGACTGCCTTACATCGTATTGTTTAGTTAGAAAATAGGAGCCTACTTTTTCTTTAAAGATGAGCTCCACTGTAGCTACTTAATTGTAATATTTCTTCTCACCAATTTCTGAATGTGTATGTTCCCTAAAGATATGTAAGTCTCCACTGTCTACAATACTAGTACTACTGACTTCATTGCTGCCTTCTACCACAAGCAGTTCCTTGCTAAATGCCATCAACTGTATTTCCAAATTATCTCTCTGCTTCCATTCCCTGATTCCATAAGGTTAGATGAAGCTCTCATTACCACTTGTACCTGCAGCTTCCTAAGCTGGCCTCATATAGCAGAGTAAACAAGAGATAGCAACAGACAGAATACATCTGTGTGTTCTCATTTACGTCTCATTAGCAATCCTGTGAAGTCAACATTATTTCCATTTACAAAGGAAAAATGAAGATAAGAAAGCCACAAAGCAGGGCTGTCCCCACTTCTGAATCTACAATGATCAATTACCATTAAAGATAATGAGCCCCACATGTAAATAAATAAGGGAGCCATATTTTGTTCTATAAACCATCCTATCTTCCTTGCCTTCCCCAAATAATGCTCCCCAATTCACTGATAAAGTCCACTCTCTTTTAACAGTAAACAAATTATCTATTGATATTTAATGTTTCAGAAAAATCACTTCTTAATCTCCAAACTGTTTTCCAGCAAACCAAAACTGTTGAATACTGAGAACGAAATACTGCAATAATCCAACTGGAGACTATGAAGCAATACCATAAGGTAAAAAACAAAACAAAACAAAACAAAACAAAACAAAACAAAACAAAAAAAAAAAAAAACAGGAAAATCTGGGGTAACAGCTCTAGGGAGCAATCAAATACAGACTCTTAAAGAATAACTAAGTAACCTAGCCATGAAGAAAAATGTCTATTTCCACAATAAACTGGAGATGCCTAGTATGTATTTTGAGCTGTAACTTTTAGTCGGCCAACATGGCCAAACTTGTAAGATCATATTATTTACACTGAAGTTGACTCACGCGCACACAATGTTAACATCAAGTTTTCAAATACAAGTATGTGCCTAGCAGGTGCTGCCGAAAAAGAAAATAACACAACAACAAAAAATTATTATGGAACCTTTGTCCTTAAACTATAAGGGGGAGTTGGAGATGTCACGGCTTCAGGTGTCAAATGAAGGCTGTTCTCCTTGGGAGTGGGTGGCGGGATCCAGCCTTTAGTGCATTCTCTACACTGTTTAGATCAGCAGTTCTCAACCTGTGGATCGCGACCCACAGGAACTGTATTAAAGGGTTGCGGCATTAAGAAAGTTGAGAACCACTGGTTTAGATCAACATGACTTACTGATCATTAGACCATAGATGAATTAAATGATTATAAGCAAACTGACCTAATATATTCAAATTAATTCCTAACATGGAAAAAAATTATAAATGAGCCAATATTAACTTTTCAAATTTTATAAATTTCAAATTTTACCAAGTTCAGATAGCTAAAACGATGATTTCCTCACTTTAATGAAACTTTTCCCCCATTAAGAAGACCCTACAAGGATATAATGCTATAGGTTACTGTTGTTACTTGTTCAATAATAGCAATATTCTTTTAACACGCTAACACTCAAAAAAAAGAGATAATTCACATTTTCTTGACAGATTCTATCAAGGGGCATTATGATAATACACCTTGTAGGTTCCTTCACATAGTTTTGTTGAGTTTCAAACAAATTGATAAAAAAAAACTTGTATATATCACTTCCAAGTCTCCTGTAATTTGACCCAAGTAATTTTTTATTGTAAGAGCAATAATCTAATATCCCATTATGTTTAAGCAAACAATAATACTGTAGTTAACAAATTAGCTACCCATGCTTATAAATGCAAGCAGCTGTAGATGTAAAGTGAAGTTTAAGATCAAAAATAAAACCTTAATTCTAAGTAAAAATATAAATTTGAAGGAAAAAAAATTGAAGTTAATGGGAACTTATTCTACTGTTAATTTTTTTCCTCTTACCCATCAAAGCTTTGATTTGGTTCTAGTATTTCTCCAAAATTAATCCTACTTGTCTGGTCATTATACTCAATAAGCTCTTTATTATGAAAGAGAAATATTCTTTGTCCTGAGTCAGCTCTCTTAACTTTTGGATAGCCTCCTAGATCTAAGATTTACACTATTTTCACAGCATCCTCCTCACTTGAGCCTTGTTGGCCACTTCTCCCTTGACCAGCCCAATTTGCTGGCTCAAAAGCGCTGTTCACATACTATTCTTCTAGAGACAGAGTACAGAGCAAACTCTTTTGTTTGTTCAGGTTTCATGTAAATGAGAGAGGGAAGAAAGAGAGAAAGAAGGAGGGGTGGAATGGGGCAGCAGGAGGAAAGCAGAGAAAGAACACTTCAGGACTTAAGAGCAAAAAAAAAAAAAAAAAAAAAAAGAAACGAAAAAGAAATGTTTGAGGGAGTTCCAAGCTACCAAGTTGAAGAGATTTGTAAAAGAGAGCAATGGAGTATCAGTGCCCATAAAAGGGCTGCTATCCACCTCCTAACACACCAAATCTGGTCAATCCCAAATACGGAAATGTTTTAGTTGAAATACAAAGCATTTCGTCTGTGAAATAGATCACAATCAGTCTTACCCTATAAATAATCTCACTCTTGGATAACTACCATTGTAAGAAAAATGTGTTAAATTATTATGTAAACTATTTCCAAGCTTTGTTCTCTCGATGTCTAGATATTCCTTTAAAAAATATAAAAACAAAAACCACTCCAGTACTTTCATATTTACTCTAGAGCTTCAATCTCTAAAACAGAAATGTTAATTAATTGTAACAATTTAGAAAGCTACTGTGAACACTCTGTTAAATCACTGAAGGACACCTGGTAAGTACAAAGACCTAATTAAATGTCAGCATAACAACACAGATTTTCTCGGCCTATAGATTTATCAATCCCCAACTCACAAGAGTTCAACAGTAAGAAATTTGTAGAAATTAAGATCATCTCAAAATAAGATTACTGCCTTATATATCTGGTTATTTATTTAATTCTCTTGTATTAAAAGGTTGGTAAATAAGAATATGGTCTATTCTGCCATGATAGGATAGAAGTGTCTTTAAAAATCCAGTATTATCAAAATTTCATTCATTTGACGAAAATTCACTGAGTAGTTCCTACAAATATTCACTAGGGATAAAGGAGTCAACAAAATAAACAAAATCTGTTAATGGGGGTAGGGAGGCAATGAGTAGGTTTGGGGGATACAGCAAACCTTGAAACTTGGCTACCTGCAGTTTATTTCGAATGTGAATGTTTTCAGCGGCTCTTTCCTGTCTCATATTATCACTGTTGTATACAGTAGAGCCTCCATAAATGACCACCTCAAGCAGACCTATTTTTCACAGACCCGACATGCACCATGTGTAACTGTCAGTGTAGGGGGCCTAGTTCCTTATGCTGATCACCTCCACATGTTGGCCAGTTTGTTACAGTCCTTGGGTGGTCAACTTACAGAGATCCTACTATAGTTAGGCTACCTGTGCGTGGCCTTTCTCTGCCCCTGGCCTAGAATTTCTCACTCACAGGTTTGTTTTTCCACAGGAATTTCAACAATAAAGGAGTTTTAATAAAGTTGAATTCCATGCACATTTCATTAATCTGGCTGCTTAGCTGCTACCACCAACAATTCCACTTACATTTCCAATCCCTCTATCACCCTTGTGGTGTTGCTTCTGGCCATTGATTTTGATTTGGGTCCAACTAAACTAAAATGTAGTTTACTTTCCTTCCACAGTACACTCTCTAAGAAGAAATCTACCAAAGAAAAAGGATCCAGGTTGCTACCATGCCTCATGATAACCAAAGGAAAGAGATAAAGTTTTGAAGAAACAAATGCCACAAAGAGACAACATGAAACTTGCTGCTTCCTTCAGAATAACCAGTGTGAGGTGGAAAGCGGTGGTGTAGGAAGGTAAAGAAGAAACAATTTCCTTATAAAGGCAAAAGGCCAAACAACGCTACTGAAAAGAGTAGAAAGAATTGGATAATCCGGGAGAAGACAAAGGACTGGTGTGAAATGGGAGAGCTGGGGGAAACAAAGTAATAGACAAAAGGAATTCAACATTTTGATGCCTTAAATCCACATGTTCTCATCACAGCCTGCACCTCTAACGCAAGTCTGCAAACACCTATACAAAGACAGTCAACCATCTACAGGGTAGTTAACCTGCTGACTGGGAGATTACTGCTTTATCTTCTGCAATGTCAAAACCTGATTCTAAGGAGCATAACATGCCCAATTCAAAGACCTGAACCATGTACTGCAACTCAATTGCCAAGAACTCGCAGGAAAAGATGAATTGTGCTTATTATCTTTTGTCCTCTTTTGGCAAAGAATTTTTCCATTTTTCAAATCCCAAGTGTAGAATACTAATGTGTAAATTCCATTGCTATGAAACAATTTATCAGAAGTCTTCATTCTCTTACTGTTTTCTAGGGAAGAAAATGTATTTTAGACAGACTTGAAACATACATACACTGATATTGTCCTACTTTGAAACCTTATTTATTTTAAAATATTTACCAGAAACTCTGTGATCATCCTCAATAAATATGTGAAGCAAATATCTGCTGTATGAGGACACTGTGGCAAGCACTGGCACTAAACCAAGAAAAATAAAATTTTAAATATTATTGAAATCCTCACAAAAACAGAAGCTCTAACATTTGAACACTTAACTACCTTAAATATTTGTAATATATCTGATTTATGCTTCATGTTTTTGCCACATTAAAGTTTATGTTTACCTTCTAAATTAAGGAAATACCTATTGTACAACCAAGTCCTAACATATAAAGAATGAAAAATGAATCGAGTGGGTTTTAGTTGTGTATCATCAGTTTTTAGTATTTTGTTTTTGACTGCGTGGGTTTCTTCCATCAATACACAGCAAGAGTAAATTCCTACATAACTAGGAAATATTGTAAATTTCTTACCTATGAAACTTTAAATTTACCAGCGCAAACAAAAAAACACACACACCCTCACACAAAACAATCAAGAAAAAACTAAAAACAAGGAGTTTCACAGCTTACCAACTATTACCATCAGAGATAAAGCTATACTGACCTGATAATATTATTCTTAGATTAATCTGAAGGCTTTTGTGGTTCAAGTCAGGCTGGCAATATGGATTTTAAAGACTTGAGTTTCATACAGTTTCCCAACTGATCATTACTAGAACTTCAGTCTCTGCAATCCTATACCTAAATATACCATTGACACATAGTTTTATGAAACAAGATTGTGTGAAATTATATTGTATGATACACTTGTGACATTTTCTATTGCTTTATTTCATTTAATTACAGGGCCAAAAGAGAGCAACTGCTTAAACTGATTCCAGAATGTGCTACCACTGACAGTCTGAAAACCACTGATCCAGGAGTTGATAACATTAGAAAGTATACCAAGGGGCAGGATATGAGATCACTGTACTTAATAAAATCACCTTGGTTAATGTCACTCAAAAGCTCCTGCTATTAAGTTCTCCTATTTTTTTCTACTCTGTAGATATTCTCCTGTAACAAATTTTACTTCAAAGAAAAAGGATGGCAGGAGGACCCGTAAAGAGGATGTACAGGGTATGGTATACTAACTAGAGGTAACACACTGGAACATCTCCTGGTCACTTCTTTTCAGCAAAGCAAATCAATATAAAACAATACTACTCTCAGCATTTGTAACCAAGAGAGGCATATTCTTAGTGGATCCAAACTCAATAACAGACATATAAATATGTATATATATTTTATTTATTCCAACCTTTCTTTCTAAAAAACTCAAATAGAAGTTTTAATAAATCCATTCTTTTTGGGTGGGTGCGGTGGCGTATGCCTGGAATCCTAGCACTCTGGCAGTGCGATTTGCTTGAGCTCAGGAGTTAAGAAACCAGCCTGAGCAAAAGTGAGACCATGTCTCTGTTAAAAACAGAAAAATTAGCAGGGAGTTGGGGCAGGTAGTAGGGAGTTATAGCAGGTGCCTGTAGTGCCAGCTACTGGGGAGTCTGAGGAAGGGGAACTGCTTGTACCCAGGAGTATGAGGTTGTTGCGAGCTAGACTGAGGCCACAGCACTCTAGCCTGGGCCAAGAGAGAGAAAGAGAAAGAGACAAGAAGAGAGAAGGAGGAAGGGAGAGTGGGAGGAAGGGAAAGAAGAAAGAGGAAGAGGAGGGGAAGGGAAAAGAAAGAGAAGGGAAGGGAAGTGAGGAAACAAATCAACCTAGCAGGATAAGCCAGTCATAGATAAAGAAGCAGTCTCCAATGGCCCCCTTCTTTCTCTGACGGGAAAAGACCGGAATGATTAAAAATATCAGTCAAATAGTGATGGCTTCTTTTACTCTAGGAAGAGGAAAGGACAAAGTATTATGAAAGACTCAGGATAAGAAAAATGTTTAACACCCAAATGAGGTCCTGATCTGGCCTTTAATAATCATGACAACGGCTATTTAAGAGTGGCTTTTATGGGGGTGTGGGCACACCTTTTGTGTGGGACATAACCACACTAAGAGGGACTCTACCTAACAAAATCAAATATTTTGACCTGGTTGTTTGTACCCTCACATTAACGTGAAATAAATTTACTTTAAAAAAAAAGAGTGGCTTCTAAATCCACAAACCTGCACTAAGTGCAGCTCTAAGACATAAATTATATAATTACATAATCATATGCTTGTTATTATCATTTTAACCTGTCACAATAATAAGGTAAGCATTAGGTTTAAAACACAAGTCAGCTAAAGCCACAGTCTAAACCAGGGGTCCTCAAACTACAGCCCATGGGCGGCCCGCAGAGCACATTTATCCGGCCAGCCAGTGTGTTTTTGCTGCTGGTGCCTGTCCTACTTAGCAGCCAACTCCTCCTGGGCACAGTGCGCAAGTGTGGAATGTGCGCCACACTCTCCGACTCCCCTCCTTCTCTCTGTCTCTCAACTCTCAGTCTCGGGTGAGACTGAGACTCTTGATCGGAGGAGTCACGAGCTTGCCTGTGCAGAGGCTGCTGCTACCTGAGGACGGAGGTAAGAACAAGTTAGGATTTTTTTTTTTGAAGTTAGGAGGTCTATTTTTTATTTAATTTTGTAGTTAGTAGGGCCTTTTTTTGTAGCTAAGGGGGGCCTTTTTTTCCTGAAGTTAGGTGGTCTTTTTTTTTTTTTTTTGCAGATAGGGGGCGCCTTTTTTTTTTTTTCATTTTAAATATTGTATTTGTTCCCTTTTTTTTTTTTTTTTTTTGCAGTTTTTGGCCGGGGCTGGGTTTGAACCCACCACCTCTGGTATATGGGGCTGGCGCCCTACTCCTTTGAGCCACAGGTGCTGCCACTGTCTTGTTTTTTTACTTCAAAATAAGATATATGTAGTGTGCATAGGAATTTGTTCATAGTTTTTTTTTTTTTTTTTTTTGTAGAGGCAGAGTCTCACTTTATCGCCCTCGGTAGAGTGCCGTGGCGTCACACTGCTCACAGCAACCTCCAACTTCTGGGCTTAGGCGTTCTCTTGCCTCAGCCTTCTGAGTAGCTGGGACCACAGGCGCCCGCCACAACGCCTGGCTATTTTTTTGTTTTGCTGTTCGGCCGAGGCTGGGTTTGAACCCGCCACCTTCAGCATATGGGGCCGGCACCCTGCTCGCTGAGCCACAGGTGCCGCCCCAGTTTTTTTTTTTTTTTTAAACTATAGTCCGGCCCTCAAACGGTCTGAGGGATAGTGAACTGGCCCCTGTTTAAAAAGTTTGAGGACCCCTGGTCTAAACTCTTAACCATGAAGCTATAAAATCTTCCAAAAAGAAGAGGAGTTCCCAACGGTGCATCAAAAACTTCTGTGAAGTTTTTTTTTTTTTTTAAAAAAGGATGCTTAAGTGCTACAAGCAAAAGAAATGCTAAAGTTAAAGCAAGTGTTATAGAGAAAACATATTTTGTAAACGTTGCACTTGAACACTGTCTTGAAACCACTGCATCCAAGAATATCTTCTTGGAGGGCAGATACTGTTCTGTGTCATTAGACACAAAATTCCTGATTGACCTGACTGATTGCCTTGGCTAATAAGCAGATGCCTCCACCTTGGAACTTGATGAGATGACTATCTCATGGATTAGAATTTAATATAAAGCAGTCTTGTCTTAGCTTTAATAACTAAATTCCATGAGGAATTTAAAAGCCAGCTCAGCACATGTAGCTCAGCAGCTAGGGCACCAGCCACATACACTGGAGTTGGCGGGTTCAAATCCAGCCCCGGCCTGCCAAACAACAATGACAACTACAACCAAAAAATAGCCGGGCGTTGTGGCCAGCACCTGTAGTCCCAGCTACTTCGGAGGCTGAGGCAAGAGAATTGCTTAAGCCCAAGAGTTTGAGGTTGCTGTGAGCTGTGCTGCAACCGCACTCTATTCAGGGCAACACAGTAAGACTAAGTCTCAAAAAAAAAAAAAAAAAAAAGAAGAAGAAGAAAGAATTTAAATGCTAAGGGGCGGCACCCATAGATCAGTGGGTAGGGCACCAGTCACATAAACCCAGGCTAGCAGGTTCGAACCCGGCCCAGGGCCAGTTAAAACAACAAAAAAACAGCCGGGCATTGTGGCAGGTGCCTGTAGTCCCAGCTACTTGGGAAGCTGAGGCAAGAGAATCACTTAAGCCCAAGAGTTTGAGGTTGCTGTGACCTATGACGCCAGAGTACTCTACTGTGGGGGACACAGTAAGACTCTGTCTCAAAAAAAAAAAAAAAAAGAAAGAAAGAAAGAAAAGAAAAAGGAAAAGAATTTAACTGCTGACATGCCAAAAGGTTCTTAGCAGAAGGTAGCATAACTGATAAAAATTATGGACTGCTCCAGTATAATTTTATTACATTTATCTACCCATGATTTAAACCTCTACCTTAACATATTTTCCTTCATTATCTAAAGGATAAAGAATTTTGACCCTGATGTGACATTAATGAGTTCAGAATTCTGAGTTGGTTGACTTCTACCACCTTATAAAAAAAAAATTTAAGAGCAAGCACACAGTATAAAAATTAGTAAGTTTCCTAAGACTTCAAATAATTTAAAAAGTTGACTATATCACTCAAAATTTTACAAATATAAAAGCCTCAAACATTCTCAAGGGTAAGTGGGTATTATGAAACCTAGAATTACCTCTACTAGTAACCATAAATAACAAGACTATATGCCACAGAAACAGGAAAGATTAACTGCATACATACATTGGTAAATAAACAACAATCACAACATTAATTTTTAAAATTACTCATTTTCCCTAACTGAAAATTATTAAAATTTGTATTCAAAGACAAAGCTGTACTACGTGTATAGGTGGCCCAAAGAAGAATTGTTTTGATTGGTCAAATTTAACACCAGAAGTAAAGAGTTCACCCAACTATTTCCTCTTCCAGCTACCATGAAATAACAGTACTGCAGAGAATGAAGGTAAATGTAATCTAGAAAGATTATTATAAGATTAACACATGAATAAACTATTTGGTAAAAAAAAAAATATAACCCATTACTATTAAAACCTAGGGAAATACCCCAGTATCTTCCATAATCATGTCTCAAAAAAGGAAAAAACAAATTCACTTATAAAGTTTATGTTTTTTAAACAAAAAACTACCATAAATCCATAACATCTGCAATCTACATATTAAAACATCTTACTATATGCAATAATTAAATATAGAATCATGAGCATTCATTCTACCCATGACCTTGGGGTCACTGGGAAATTCCTAAAGCATACCTTTTAATCCAGGCCATGGTACTTCAAGAACATGTTAAGGTAAGTCCCAGCTTGGAACACTTCGATGCACCTCAAAACACCTCAGCCAGTGTATCTGTATCATTCTCCTTTCGTTTTTGAGATCATAATGGTTCCGAAGAACTATAATGCTTCCATTTGAATGATAGTCTCATAATTTCAATGACTTAAAAACAAAAACAAAAAATAACGACTTAAGTGTTGGTATGTTAAGCCACTGCTAGTGTACTGTGTTAACTGCTGCCATGACTAAGAACAACAAAAAAATTGCTGCTACTATCATGCAGCACTGTCAATTTTTTTTTTTTTTTTTTGTAGAGATAGAGTCTCACTTTATCGCCCTCGGTAGAGTGCCATAGCGGCACACAGCTCACAGCAACCTCCAACTCCTGGGCTTAGGTGATTCTCTTGCCTCAGCCTCCTGAGTAGCTGGGACTACAGGCGCCTGCCACAACACCGGCTATTGATGTAGTTCAGCCGGGGCTGGGTTTGAACCCGCCACCCTCAGTATATGGGGCCAGCGCCCTACTTGCTGAGCCACAGGCACCGCCCAAGCACTGTCATTTTTAATGTGAACACTCACAAGCGTGAGGAGTAAAATTTAGTGGTCCAAGTGACGGCCCTTGTTTTATCCAGATCTTTCCAGCAAAATGCCGCAAATATGTTTGCCCCAACTGTTTTCTTTTCCAGGAAAGAAAATAATTTAAAATACAGGTATGAGAATTTGCTAGGTGCCAGGTCCACTCCTAAATGACCGATATTATGCTGTGTTGAATGAGAGAAGAAATCACCCATACATCTTTCTAAAAGTGAACTGGTTAATGGATAGGACAGGAGTTCATTTAACCAGGCAGGGGTGAGGGACGTGGGTATGGTGATTTTGTGAGGACTTTTTTTGCTTATCTGTCACGATATCACAAAAATAATGCATGGACCTATTTTTTTGCTAATCAGGTTTCCTTAGTGTTTATCGTATGGCCCAAGACAACTCTTATTCCTCCAACGTACAACAGAAAAAAGGTTGGACACCCCTGCATGCTTCTCCTGATATTAAAATTACTGAATCATACTCATTCCATGGAAGTCATTTCTATAAATAGCATAAGCATGCACATAAATTGCAGGTAAATGGATAACTACCAAGTTTTACTGCTACAACAGCACCCTGTGACTGTTTTGGCAGGTATCTGTCTCTTTTTCCCTCTTATTCCACCTTTCTTACATAAAAACACAGAAAAATTTCATCATTAAAATGATACAGTAAGAAGTATATGTATCACATTTTAAATCCACTAGAAATTCACACTGCTTTTGCCAAGGTTATTAAGTATGAAATGTCCAACTTCCTTAAGTACTAAGTTCGACAGTTGCTATCTCTGACATTTCACTTTGACACTTCTTATTTTATTTTTATTGTTAAGGTACATCCTCATTCTCTCAAACATACGTTTGGGCTTGTGATTATCTTTCAAATGTCCTTAAAAGCAATTTTTGTGAAACTATGGATAAGTCAAAAAAAAATTCATGTTATTTTTGAATATGAGTTCCATCGTGGAGCCAGTGCAGCACCAAAAGCTCAAAATATCAATAAAGTGTTTGGAAAAGATGTGGCTAATAAACACACAGTATATAACTGGTTTGAGAAGTTTTATTCTGATAATTTTAGTCTTGAAAATGAGCCACATGGGCAACCTCAGACCAAGGCGTATGATGATGAGCTGAAGGCTGTAGTGGAAGCAAATCCATCTCAACCTATACATGAACTAGCAGCAAGGTTTGACTTTACTATTCCAACAATATTATACCATCTGAAACAAACTGGCAAGGTAAAGAAGCTGGATAGATGGGTTCCACATGAATTAAATGAGTTATCATCTTGAAGCTTGCCTTTCTTTGCTGTCATGACATAAAGGTGAACCATTTCTACACTATATTGTTAATGTGATGAAAATGGATTCTTTTTGGTAACTGCAAGCATTTGGCACAATAACTGGATAAAAAAGAAGCGCCAAATGTAGTCCAAAACCAAGTATTGATTTTTTTTGAGACAGAGTCTCACTATGTCACCTTTGGTAGAGTGCTGTGGCATGACAGCTCACAGCAACCTCAAACTCTTAAGCTTAAGTGATTCTCTTGCCTTAGCCTCCCAAGTAGCAGAGACTACATGCACCCGCCACAACGCCCGGCTAATTTTTGTTGTTGTTGTTGCATTTGCCATTGTTGTTTAGCTGACTCAGGCCAGGTTTGAACCCACCAGCCTCAGTGTACGTGGTTGGTGCTGTAACCACTGTACTACGAGCACTGAGCCTGAAAAATATTGATTTAAAAAGCCAATATTATTTGTTTGATGGTCCAACTCTAGTAGTGTCCACTACAGCTTTATGAAACTTAGTCGACCGATTACAGTGCATGTCTACTGCAACCAATTGGATGAAATGATAAGGATACTTATGATTAAGCAGCCACGACTGGTCAATAGAGAGAGGCAAGATAATACCTAACCACCTGTCACACAAACAATGCTGCTCAAATTACGGAAGCTGGACCTGGAAACTCTCTGTCATCCATAGTTTCACCGGACATTCCTCCAACTGACTACCACTTCTTCCAAGCTTTGGACCATTTCTTGTGAGGAAAAACATTCAATTCTTAACATGTTGTGGAAAACACCTTTTGCAATTTTACTGCCACTCATTCTCTAGGCTTCTTCCCTGATAGCATAGTTAAGATGGCAAAAGTATATCAATAATTTAGGCGTATATTTTAACTGTACTGGTTCTTGTTTGAAATCTAATAAACCACACTTCTGAAATCAGACATTGCATTGATGGGAATTTTGGTACTATGTAGTTACAAGAAAGAATATTCCAGCTACACAAAGAAAGTAAAACGGGGTTCGACACCTATAGCTTAGTGGCTAGGGTGCCAGCCACATACACTGGAGCTGGTGGGTTCGAATGACAACAACAATGACAACTAAACCGAAAAATAGTCAGGTGCTGTGACGAGGGCCTATAGTCCCAGCTACTTGGGAAGCTGAGGCAAGAGAATCACTTAAGCCTAAGAGTTTGAGGTTGCTGTGAGCTGTAACGCCACAGCACCCTACTGAGGGTGACCAAGACTCTGTTTCGTGGGGCGGGAGGGAGTAAAACTGATAAAGGTCAGGCAGAATGGCTCATGCCTATAATCCTAATACTCTGGGAGGCAGAGGCGGGTGGGTTGCCTGAGCTCAGGAGTTCAAGACCAGCCTGAGCAAGAGCAAGCGCCCATCTCTCTAAAAATACCCAGGTGTTGTGGTGGGTACCTGTAGTCCCAGCTACTTGGGAGACTAAGGCAAGAGAACCACTTGAACCTAAGAGTTTGAAGTTGCTGTAAAAGCTGTGACACCCTGGCACTCTACCAAGGATGACCAAGTGAGACTCTGTTTCAAAAAAAAAAAAAAACCTAACTGATAATTAATCAGTAAATATACACATTTACTGTCATAAAACAATTAAAATTACTTGGGAAGACTGATCAGAAAGTTCTTAATAAAGGTAGGGTATTAAAAAGGCTTACAAAGAAAGAAGCAGACAAGAAAAGTTCTGTTATACTCTAGGTGTGTGGAACAGCTCCCATAAATATAATGGAAGATGATAAAGTTCCCAGATAGGATTAAAAGCATGTGCTGAGAAAGCGAAACTATTTCCTGTTTGAAAGGGCAGATTGATGAAAATCTTTCAATTCACTGTCAGAAAAATATTTCTAAGATTTAGATTTATTGCAGGTTGTGGGGAATACAGATTGCAAAATGTAGGTCATCCTTTGGGAAGCTGATAATTGTGGCAGAATACATATAGGAAAGAACTCTACAAGAGTAAGTGGAACAAAACTAATGAAGAACAGAAACACAGGACCTGGTCCGATGAAATCCCTGTCTGCAGCTTTACAACCATCTTTTCAAACCAATGATTTTATCACATTAGTCCAACACTCTGCTTAAAACCACTTAATGGCTGAGTGTGTAAGGACATCTTGGAAGGACATCACACTGTTTCTAACACTCTGCTCTGCCAAATAAATGTATCCAACATAAACTACTACTAGGTGAATGCTCCTGAAACACAGTTCCTCTCTTGCATAGAAATAATGTTAATCACTGGGGGATAAATCAGGATACAAATAAGTTAGATAGCACAGGAGAAAAGCTTAGATCTGAAGCACTCACTCCCTACCTCATTTAATTTTCAGAATCCCATTTTATAGAGGAGAGAACAGAGACTGATTCATGAAAACAAGTATAGTAATACAAATGGAGGAGGACTTGAATGTAGATCTTCTAGCTGGAATTTCAGCATTTTTTCTACTATAATGTTACAGAATATGGGAGGAGGTGGCACTGGCTCTAACATATGCTGACAATAGGCCAAGTTGCATGCTGAGTAAGCTCTTGCTTACATTTCACACACTTCAGGTGAGGAGACAAAGGCTCAGCGAGATTTAAGTCAGCTTTGCAATATCACACAAGAAAGTGATGGAACAGATGCTGGGCCCCACAATGTCCAAATCTAAAGTTCACATTTATATTGTACCAATTTTTTTTCCAGGGACAAACAGAAGAAATCAAATCCAACATGTAAGTTTATTTCTTAACTTGGCTAGTGCTGCAATAATGTAAATGCTTCTCACACAAAACCCTAATTTTATAAGTCAATTATATAAATGGATTTTTAGGTTTGCTTCAGCAAGAGACTAAACAAACATTCACTAAGAAAGATCAGAATATTTAATCACTCAAATTAGAAACTTCCTTCGTCTCCCACAAATGAAATCCCATGTTTCTTATCACAGTGCTTTGAGTGTTAAAAGTGGCAAGAGAAGGCTCGGCACCTGTGGCTCAACGGGCTAAGGCACCAGCCACGTACACCTGAGCGGGTGGGTTCGAATCTAGCCCGGGCCCGCAAAACAACAATGACGGCTGCAACTAAAAAATGGCCGGGCATTGTGGTGGGCGCCTGTAGTCCCAGCTACTTGGGAGGCAGAGGCAAGAGACTCGCTTGAGTCCAGGAATTGGAGGTTGCTGTGAGCTGTGATGCCACAGCACTCTACCCAGGGTGACAGCTTGGGGCTCTGTCTCAAAAAAAAAAAAAAAAGTAGCAAGAGAAGACTGCCTGGGTCTCATCCCCAGATCCAGCTCATGACAACTCATGAGCTATGAGATGTCAGCCAAGTTACTCAACCTCTAGATGCCTTACTTTCTCCTTTTGAAAAACTGACGTAAAAATAGCATCCATATAGAAAAGAAAAATGAATTCTTAAAAAAAGATATAAAGCATTTAAATTAGCATCCAGAACACAGTGATGAGTCAATGAATTGAGGAAGTGAGGAAGCTGTGATCCCACTGCCTCAAATACTTGAATAACTGCATGGACTGTTTTAAAAATACACATAGGAATGTTAGTGAACATATGCAATATTAACTGGAATATTAGGCATGAATCGGTGGTTCATGCCTATAACGCAGTATTTTGGGAAGCTGAGGCTGGAGGATCACCGAAGGCCAGGAGTTTTGAGGTAAGCTTGGGCAACAAAACAAGACCCCATCTCTACAAAAAATAAAAAAAATCTAGCCAGGCATAGTGGCACAAGCCTGTAGTATCAACTACTCAGGAGGGTTAGGCCAGCAGTTTGTGATTGCAGTAAACTATTATCACTGCCCACTGCAATCCAGCCTATGTGACAGAGACCATGTATGAAGGTATAGATGTATAAAAAAATAAATAAAAAGGGGGATTCAAACTTTACTCACAACAACATACATTAGGTTTTGTGTCTCTGTGTAAGTATGTATTTACAAAATTTTACAAAATATTTTCTACATGCTAGACACCTCTTTGTAAAATTTTGTAACAAATGTTTTGTAAATAAAGGTACATTTAACTACAATCCCCCATGTTCCCTATGTATGGCAACTTTAGGGGTGACTTTTGGGACACCCTATGGTTAAATCAATAAGCACACAACCACTACTATACTATACTATTAAACAAGCAAATCAAGAGAAACTTTTTTCCCTTTCTAGGATTTGTGAGGGAACTATGTAAGAAATGTTAAATAGCCTGAGTCAAATTTACCTCTGCTTTCTTTGTATTTTTTTGTGTCTATAATTACAAAAAATGGTTAATTGGTGAACTGAGTTTCTCCCCATCATTTTCTATTTTTTCTTAATTGCTTAGGTGAATCTCTTTTTGCTTAAAAGAAAATGGCAGATTTTTATGGCTTAAAAGATTATGTGGTCACGAGTGATAAAGAATGTGATGATGAAGGCAGTGAGTGGTGGCGAAGGCCTGTAATCCTAGCACTCTGGGAAGGCCGAGGCAGGTGGACTGCTTGAACTCAGGAGTTCAAGAGCAACCTGTGCAAGTGCGAGACCCCCATCTCTACTAAAAATAGAAAAATCAGTCGGGATTGTGGAGGGTGCCTGTAGTCCCAGCTACTCAGCTGGCTAAGGCAAGAAGATTGCTTGAGCCTAAGAGTTTCAGGTTGCTATGAGGCCACGGTACTCTATCAGGGCAAAAAAGTCAGAATCTGTCTAAAAAAAGAAAAAAGGAAAAAGAAAAAAGAATGTAATGATCCAGTTCTAGACTTGGGAAGTTAGGAGTCACAGCTTAGAAACTTACTAGATGTATAACTTCTAACCAGATACAACCTGTTTGTAAATACCAACATAAAACTGGAGTAATAATACTTACATGAGAAAATCTAAGTGAAAGTACCTAAAACTGCTTGCCACAGGAGGCATGAACATTTATTCACTTTGAAGGCACAATTGTATTTATTTATTTTTTTTGCAGTTTTTTTTTTTTTGGCCGGGGCTGGGTTTGAACCCGCCACCTCTGGCATATGGGGCCGGCACCCTACTCACTGAGCCACAGGTGCCGCCTGAAGGCACAATTTTAAAGTTAGTTACTGTTAATGTCACAATTCTAAAATCAAAATAAAATATTTTCCTAGTAATTTTTAACTTGAAATCTTCAAAAAATACTTATGCTTTAAGCTAAAAAAATTTCACTCATGTTTATCCCAATCATGTGAATGATGATCATTCAATCTGTGACTCTAATCCATGCCTCCAAGCATTCTCTCCTTTCTTATTACAAATTCATTAGTTCAACAAATATTTGAACATCTAGAATGTGTTGGTCTTTTTAGGCACTGATGCTATCTCGGTGTACAAATCAGACTAAACTCCTTGGCAGCAAAGACCTTACACTGCAATTATAATGTCAGACAGTGGGAAACCTAAGAGGAAAAACAAACAAACAAAAAAAAAAGAGAGAAAAAAAAGAGAAGACAAAGGACCATTTAAAATAAGGCCTGACCCAGGAGATAATCTGAGTAAAGCTCCAAAAGAGGCCATGCACAGGGATAAACCACGGCCACAGGTCCACGAAGCAGAAGCCTGTTTCAGCAAGGAGAGCAGGATGGGTGTTCAGAGGGGCTGGTAGAATATATCAGGATAGGAGAGGCTATGAATATGGACAAGTGAAGAGGGGGACACTGTGCACACATGCATGTCCTTGTAGGTCTTGAGCTTTTTACCCCAAAATTTTGAGCAAAGAAGGATCAAGATGGCTCTGGCCACTGTGATGAGAAAAACAATAAGGCACAAGGTAAGAAGCAGAAGAGACCACTTAGGAAACTAGTGTTGACAGTGTGATTGTAAGATGACAGAGGCTTAGACCAGGGTAGAAGCAGTGCAAGTGTCAGGTGATGAAAACTTTGAGTATATTTTGAAGATAAAACTAACAGGACTTGAGGTTGGGCGTGGTCGTCTGGGAGGCTGAGGTGGGAAGATCCCTTGAGCTCAGGGTTCCAGACCAGTCTGAGCAAGAGCAGAACCCCATCTCTACTAAAAACAGAAAAACTAGCCAGGCATTGTTTCAGGTGCCTATTGTCCCAGCTACCTGGGAAAGTGAGGCAAGTGGATCACCTGAGCCCAGGAGTCTGAAGTTGCTGGTGAGCTATGACCCCACAGCAGTCTCCTCAGGGCAACAGAGTGAGACCCTGTCTTCAAAAAAAAAAGGGAGGCACCTGTGGCTCAGCGAGTAGGGCGCTGGCCCCATATACCGAGGGTGGCAGGTTCAAACCCGGTCCCAGCCGAACTGCATCAAAAATTAGCAGGGCGCTGTGGCGTGGTGGGCGCCTGTAGTCCCAGCTACTTGGGAGGCTGAGGCAAGGGAATCGCCTAAGTCTAAGAGCTGGAGGTTGCTGTGAGCTGTGACTTAACAGCACTCTACCGAGGGCGACAAAATAATACTCTGCCTCTACAAAAAAAAAAAAAAAAAAAAGAAAAGGTAATTTGGTAAGAATACTTAATAAAATTGCTAATTACAGAGACTAATATTATTCCATATTCTAACAATGTACAGGTAAAATAAGGCAATTTCAGCTATGACTGGTAATTAATTTCCTGATGCCCACTCACAAACAAAATACTCCTGCTTTAAACCTATAGATTAGAAATAAAAATTTAACAGATAAACATTTATGGAATGTTTTCTACAAACTAAGCACCTCATTTAAAGTACTAAATAAGGGAGGCCAGGGAGGTGGCTCACACTTGTAATCATCCTAGCACTCTGGAAGACTGAGGCAGGTGGATAGCTCTAGCTTACAAGTTTGGGACCAGCTGGAGCAAAAGCGAGACCCTATCTCTACTAAAAATAGAAAAAAACTGAGGCAAGAGGATCACTTGAGCCCAAGAGTTGGAGGTTGCTGTGAGCTATGATACCACAGCACTCTACCCAGGGCTACAGCTTGAGACTCTGACTCAAAAAAATAAATAAATAAATAAAAATAAAATCAAGTACTAAGCAAAGGGAGAGGGGAATTGGTGGGTTCCTACCCAGCAGAACGATGTGTGGGTATGACACACTTCCTGGATGAAGGACACAACTACAACTTTACCTTACAAATGCAAATAACGTAACCTAATTGTATATAACCTCATATTAATCTGAAATTTTAAAAATCCATTAAAAATAAACTGCCAAGTACATTCTCTTTTAAGATAAGCTGAAAAGAAATTAATAAAGCTTAATAGCTGTCCTATAACTTTAGCCATCCTAGAAAGAACTGCTTGAAGAGTCTCCAGGGCTTCTTTTGATCCATTGTTTTAATTTTCCATTCCTTTCTTCACACTTATTTTGTATTCTTTTCAGCCTCTTAAATTTTCCATTGCCAACTATTACAGAAGTTTGATATGTAGCATTTCACGTGTATGTTTTAATAGAAAAGGAAAATTGTATGTAGATGAGTTCTAAAACGTTAACACATTTTGCTAAGATGGAATTTTGTTAAAATATATTAATAGGGCGGCGCCTATGGCTCAGCGAGTAGGGCCCCCGGCCCCATATACCGAAGGTGCTGGTTCAAAACCGGCCTCAGCCAAACTGCAAAACAGAAAAATAGCTGGGCATTGTGGTGGGCGCCTGTAGTCCCAGCTACTCGGTAGGCTGAGGCAAGAGAATCGCCTAAGCCCAGGAGTTGGAGGTTGCTGTGAGCTGTGTGACGCCATGGCACTCTACTGAGGGCTCTAGTGAGACTCTGTCTCTACAAAAAAAATAAATAAATAAAATATATTAACAGAAGTCAAAAGTTAAGGCTGTAGCCCTATATTTAATTACATGCAAATTTTAATAAACAGAGAACGTGAAAAGTGAATATGTTTTCTAGGTACTAATTTTTCCTCAGGATAAAGGAACTTTCTTAATATTACTATTCCCATTTTACTGTTTTCACTTTAACTTACATTAGAAAAGTACTACCATGATGTTCTCAGGATTTTGGAGGCACTTGTCAATTGTGACACTAACACTAAACAGATGACAACTCATTCATCAGATCCAGGGGTTGTTTTATTTCATTTATCCAATAATTCAATTTCTTCAAAAACAATTCTTCAGTAGACCAGACTAGGACATGTACATAGGTATTCCACCTTCTCTGCTTTAGGCAATTCAAAGTATATATAATTTTGTACGTATTACTCAATCCTCACAATAATCCAATGGCCATATATTAGAACCCCCAGGTCTTCTAAATCCTGTTAACTTTATATTAAACCCTTGATCACTGTACCTCCCAATAGGCAGGATACAGTTTATGCCATTTTTCCAGCAGTGATATATCTGCATTGGATAATGTTAAGATCTTCTGTAGCTATCTTTGTAGCAATAAACACTATTTTCTAACAGTAGAGCTACATAAGAGTACAGTGGTTTATACGGTTTCATCAAACTCTATATTAACTCTTAAAGAAGCAGGAAATTTACTCTCCAACACTAAAAAAACTCTTAAGAACTCCTTCCCCCCAAAGAAACAAATCAATAATCACCTGAGTTTAAAAATGCAGTATATGTATTCAGTGGGATATTATTCTGCTTTCAGAAGAAATGAAATTCTGACACATGCTACAACATGAACCCTGAAGACATTATGGTAAATGAAACAAGCCATTTAAAAAATATAAATAGTTTACGACTCCACTTTTATTAGGTACCTAGAATAGTAGTGAAATTCTTAAGAGACAGAAAGAATGGTAGTGACCAGGGACTTGAGGAAGGATGAAATGAGGGGTTATTGCTTGAGGATTTGGAGCTTCAGTTTGGGCAGATGAAAAAAGCTACGAAGACAGAGAGTAGGGATGGTTGCATAGCAATCTGAACGTACTTAATGACACTCAACGGTACAGTTTTAAATAGTTAAAATGGCAAAATTTGTACTATGCATATTTTTATTTTTTTATTTTTTATTTATTTTTTGAGACAGAGCCTCAAGCTGTCACCCTGGATAGAGTGCTGTGACATCACAGCTCACAGCAACCTCCAATTCCTGGGTTCAAGCGAGTCTCCTGCCTCTGCCTCCCAAGTAGCTGGGACTACAGGCGCCCGCCACAACGCCCAGCCATTTTTTGGTTGCAGCTACCATTGTTGTTTGGCGGGCCCGGGCTGGATTCGAACCCGCCAGCTCGGGTGTACGTGGCTGGCGCCTTAGACCGTTGAGCCACGGTCGCCGAGCCTGTACTATGCATATTTTACAATAAGGCAGTGCGCATATGTGATGAAATACATAAGTTTTCTAAATTTTCCCCTTGTTTTACAAACTCAAAGTTATTTTTCCTCCTACTTTTGTTATATTCCTAAGTAGTACTGCCTATCCACACAGCCAGCCCTATCACTCAACCTTTTTTCTAAGCCAAGTCTTACAAAATCATTTAACACTACTTGAGTCTGATGTCTTTCTCTCATTTCTTTCTTTCTTTCTTTTTTTTAATGAGACAGAGCCTCAAGCTGTCACCCTGGTAGAGTGCTGTGGCCTCAGAGCTCACAGCAACCTCCAACTTCTGGGCTCAAGTGATTCTCCTGCCTCCACCTCCCAAGTAGCTGGGACTACATGCGCCTGCCACGACACCTGGCTATTTTTTTGTTGCAGCTGTCATTGTTGTTTGGCGGGCCCAGGCTGGATTCGAACCTGCTATCTCGGGTATATGTGGCTGGCGCCTTAACCGCTTAAGCCACAGGCACCGAGCCTCTCTCATTTCTAATGCTTACTGCCCTAAGTTCTTCATCAAGGTACACAATAGGCAAACACAATAGGCAATCATTGTAACAGTCTCATAGTACTAAAATCTAACCTTCACAGTTACCAATAGCTGCTCCCTCCCTCTCTCTCTCTTTTAATTAATTAATTTATTTATTTATTTTTGAGACAGAGTCTATTGCCCTGGGTAGAGTGCAATGGCATCATAGCTCACAGCAACCTCAAACTTTTGGGCTCAATCAATTCTCTTGTCTCAGACTCCTAAGTAGCTGGGACTACGGTCGCCTGACACAATGCCTAGCTAGCTTTACTCTTTTTAGTAGAGTCCTCTTGCTCAGGCTGGTCTCAAACTCCTGAGCTCAAGCAATCCACTTCCCTTGGCCTCCCAGAGTGCTAGAATAACAGGCATAAGCCACACTGCCAGGCCAACAGCTGCTCTCTTAAAATAAAGCTCCTGGCTCGGCACCTGCGGCTCAACAGGCTAAGGCGCCAGCCATCTACACCTGAGCTGGCGGGTTTGAATACAGCCCGGCCCGACAAACAACAATGACGGCTGCAACCAGAAAAATGGCCAGATGTTGTGGCGGGCGCCTGTAGTCCCAGCTACTTGGGAGGTGGAGGCAGGAGACTCGCTTGAGCCCAGGAATTGGAGGTTGCTGTGAGCTGTGATGCCACAGCACTCTATCCAGGGTGACAGCTAGAGGATCTGTCTCAAAAAAAAAAAAGAAATAAAGCTCCTGTATATTAGAGAGAAATAGTCCTAAATATATGCTGATAAAAATTCAAGAGAAATTACGAATTTTAAAAGTAAACATCATACGTAACATACAAATACAATATGACCTCATCTGCCCTAAAGAAAACCCAAATTCTATTTATGTACTTTTATGTGTATGGATACATGGAAAATGGTATGGAAGAATATATGTATTCCAAGCGTTTAACAGTGGTTACCTCTGATTTGTGCAACATTTCAAATGGATTACAAATAGGCAAGAAGAGGACCCACAGACACTCTCTTACTTTTCACTCCTATTTGTTCCTACTCTTTTTAGTCAACAGCACAGAAGTGAGCTGAATGGCAATGGCTACACAGCAGAAACAGATGCACAGCCTATCTGGGCAGAGCCTTACTTTGGCCATATCTTCCTAACAGTACTCACTGCCAATGACACTCTACAGGTCCAACTCTGATAAGAAAACAGCTGCGGGCTCGGCACCTGTAGCTCAACGGGCTAAGGCGCCAGCCACGTACACCTGAGCTAGCAGGTTCGAATCCAGCCCGGGCCTGCCAAACAACAATGACAGCTGCAACCAAAAAATGGCCGGGCGTTGTGGTGGGCAGCTGTAGTCCCAGCTACTTGGGAGGTGGAGGCAGGAGACTCGCTTGAGCCCAGAAGTTGGAGGTTGCTCTGAGCTGTGATGCCACAGCACTCTTATCCAGGGTGACAGCTTGAGGCTCTGTCTCAAAAAAAAGAAAGAAAGAAAGAAAGAAAGAAAACAGCTGCATTCTTACTGGGCTTAACTCAGGCTTACCTTTCTACTGTTGTTGCTTTCTTACATTTAAAAGAATGTTTACAAACATTGGGCACTCATGGTTTTTGAACAAACTCTTCTTCAACAAGAATCGTATTCTGACTTGGCAGGATAGGCAGAGGACAGTACCCTATTATTCTTGGACAAAATCTTCTGCCTCCAATTTCTATAATTCATCTTCCTCTAATATAACGTAAAAGTTTAAAAATAAGAGGAGGAAGAAATCCTTCATGAAGTTTTCCCTAGAATCTTCAGGCTGAATTAATCATTCGCTCTTCTTCTGTACTTCTATGTTGCTTGTGAAATACCTCTATTAAAGGAGCCCATCATGTTTTTCTTTAGATTACAGCTAATGTGAGAATACCTGGATTCCCCAGTAAAGCACAAACTACCAAGGACCATACTGTCTTTGCTTAGCTTTTATATAACTTTAAGTGTTTAAAAGTTCTTGTCAGCTCAGCGCCCGTAGTTCAGTGGTTAGGGCGCCAGCCACATGCACTGGGGCTGGTGAGTTCTAACTCGACCCAGGCATGCTAAACAACAAATGACGACAACAACAAAAATATAGCCAGGCGTTCTGGTGGGTGCCTATAGTCCTAGCTATTCAGGAGGCTGAGGCAAGAGAATCGCTTAAGCCCAAGAGTTTGAGGTTGCTGTAAGCTGTGACGCCACAGCACTCTACTGAAGGCAACATAGTGAGACTCTGTCTCAAAAATAAACAAACAGATAAATAAATAAATATAAAATAAAAGTTCCTGTCAATAACAGGCTTTTAAGAATATCTCCTGAATAGAATTTGTTGCAAATAGTTCAATTCAGGATGCTATACAAGTTCATGGATAGGATGTGTTTAACTTTAGAATTAGAATGTCAACAGGCAATACTGAATCAAGTAAAAAGGATCAGTAAGTTTTTTTTGAGACAGAGTCTCTGTTGCCTGGGCTAGAGTGCCATGGCCTCAGTCTAGCAACAGCAACCTCAAACTCCTGGGCTCAAGTGATCTTCCTGCCTCAGCCTCCAGAGTAGCTGGGACTGTAGTTTTGAGCCACCTTACCCCATCCCTGCCCATTAGTCCTAACACTGGCCTTCAGACCTTGCTAATTCTGTCTTCCTATCTAAATACCCTAAGTACTTAAAAGTATTTATGTTTTTCATGTGTCAGAGATCATATATTAATCTGCACAATGCTACCACATTTACTATTTAAAACAGGATGGGATGTTGTATGTATTAACAAAATAAAGCAAAATATTTTCAAGTAATTTATCTAGGTAATCCAAGATTAATATCTAAAACACTTTAGTTTACTCCAGGAATGTTCTCTTCCTTGTGATTATGTTTGACTTGGGCAAATGAATTAGTTCATCTTCCTTAAGTATCATCAATTTAGAGTAAAACAGCTATTCAAAATCGTGTTTTCTTACAAAGAGTTCAGTAGCTTGAGATGTTTTAATCTATTACCATGCAAAATTCAGAAGCCATAAAAGTAAATCATTCATTTGAATACGCATCTCAAAAATCTCATACCCAGTATCTGTTTTCCATATTAAATACAGTAGAACTTCCATAGTTGACCACTTCCCGACACTGACCATCTCAAGTTGACCTCGTTTTCATAGACTGGACATGCACCACACATATGTATCAGTACAAGAGGCCTGGTTCCTTAGGCTGACCAACTCCGTATGTCAACCAGTTTGTTACAGTCCTTTGGGTGGTCAACTTCCAGAAGTTTTACTGTAATGACAAACCTATTCAGGCTAAAATCCATGGAGTCTTCTTTGAATTCTGTCTTTACTTTATATACCACATCTATTCTAGCCACACTTTGCCTCATAGTCTTTATATCTGCTATTTCTTCTTGCTGGAATATTCTTCCCCTACATACATACATGCCTCCCAGCCTCACCTTAAGGTCCCTTGCTCAACTGTCACCAGTTGACTAGGTCTCAGTGAGACCTCAACAGGTACTTTAACTAGAGTTGTAACCTCTTCCTTACACTCCCTATCCTAGTCCCATTTTCTCTTTATTCTCTTTATTCCAAAGTCCTTACCTCGATCACTATTTTACTTATTCATGTGCTTTTTAATCTGTCTCTCCCACTAAAATGTAACTTCCACATTGCTTTGTTCTAAGTAGTTGTTCATTTAGTAACTTCAGGAATTGCTACACTTTCCAAAGTGTTAAGAGTGGAAAGTGATTGCTACCAGGAAAAAAATCACTAGATTTTTCAATTTTAGGTTTTTCTTTTCCTTTCTCTTTTTTTTTGAGACAGAGCCTGAAGCTGTCACCCTGGGTAGAGTGCCATGGCATCACAGCTCACAGCAACCTCCAACTCCTGGGCTCAAGCGAGTCTCCTGCCTCCACCTCCCAAGCAGCTGGGACCACAGGCGCCCGCCACAACACCCAGCCATTTTTTGGTTGCAGCCGTCATTGTTGATTGTTGGGCCCGGGCTAGATTCGATCCCGCCAGCTCAGGGGTACGTGGCTGGCGCCTTAGCCCGATGAGCCACAGGCGCCGAGCCAATTTTAGGTTTTTCAATCTGCTTTGTTCACTGCTGTATCCCAGTGCCTGGAACGTAGCTTGCCCTCAAAAATACTTGAATCTGGTGGTGGCTCAGAGGAGTAGAGTGCCGCCCCGGAGGTGGCAGGTTCAAACTCAGCCCCAGCCAAATACCGCCAAAAAAAGAAAAACAAAATACTTGACTCTAATCACTAGAGTTCAGTCTATGTTAGATGACCACAAACACAGATAAGAGGTGTCCCAGAATGTGAAAGCTTGATAACTATGCTCTTTCTGACTGATTTGTTTAGCAAATCACGCAATATGCCTGCCCAATTAGAGTTATGGAGATTACCTAGTATAGGGCCAAACACAGTGGCTTACGCCTGTAATCCTACCACTCTGGGAGGCCAAAGAGGAAAGACTGCTTGAGCTCAGGAGTTTGAGACCAGCCTGAGCAAGAGCAAGACTTATCTCTAAAAAGAAAGAAAAGAAAAAGGAAGGAGAGGAGGAGGAAATAAAAAAGAAACATAAACGAAAGAGAAAAGAAAAGAATGAACCAAGCATAGTGGTGCCCAGCTACCAAGTAGGCCGAGGTGGGCCCAGGAGTTTGAGGTTACAGTGAGCTAACTGATGGCAGCACTCTAGCACAGGCAACAGAGATGCTGTCTCACAAAAAAAGAAACCACCAAATGACCATTTCAAAATGTAAATTTAAATTTACTATATTTACTATCAACCATAAACTCAAACCTACATATAACTTATGCTCTGAAATTAGCAAATGATAGTACAAAACAATGATAATTAGCAAGATATTTAAAATTATTATATCTGTAAATTGTTAAGTTTTTCTCCCAAGGAAGGTTTAAAGTCATGATTTTCAATTCAATACTTGGGAAAATTTCACTGAATTTGTATGTTTAGATGCCTCTTTTAAGGTTTCTTATATATTAGCGTAAGAAGCCACATACCTGCCATGAAGAAAGACTTTGTTCTTCCCACCATGGTAGAAATAGCTGAAATATGACTGGAGAAATAAGATGGATATAAACCAAAATGTATTTCTCTATCAAGTATTAACTATAGGGCAGTGCCTGTGGCTCAGCGAGTGGGGCGCCGGCCCCATATACCGAGGCCTGGGGGTTCAAACCTGGCCCTGGCTGAACTACATCAAAAAATAGCCGGGCGTTGCGGCGGGCGCCTGTAGTCCCAGCTACTCAGAAGGCTGAGGCAAAAGAATCGCCTGAGCCCAAGAGCTGGAGGTTGTTGTGAGCTGTGACTCTACGGCACTCTACTGAGGGTGATAGAGTGAGACTCCGTCTCTACAAAAAAAAAAAAAAAAAAAGAATTAACTATAAAAGTATGCACAGAAAATATTGTTGAAGATTGGGGGCAGAAAAAATTACCTAGTGTGGAAAATATGTCATTAGAGTTAGTACAAATAGGTTTTCTAATATGCCTTAGAGTTTATCATCTTTGCTGGCTTCTTAATGAAATGCAAAAACATCTAAGAAAATATCTACAGGAAAACATTCTTAACTGCAAATTCATTCCACAGTCAAATATTTATTGAGTATGTTTTCTAGATGTGAGGGACTGAACACTAGAGCACTGAACAAAAAGTCAAGGTCTCTGTCTTCACAGAGAGAGCTTCTTTGACTTCTGTAATAAAAGCATTTTATGGAAAAACAGAGCATTATCTCCTACGAGGGTCAATGCTTGAACCAAAATAAAACAAGAAAGTGTAAGACACATAGGATATTCATTCATTCCATCTTTCATTTGTAAGCTCAGAAATTGAAGATAGAATGGCACAAAGCTCTATCAGATGTCACAGATATGGTTAGTTTCATAAAAAAACATGTCCTCGTGAGATAGGGAGCAATAACTATGAAAATCTCTTGTATCACATACAGGTTTGCTGTTTATCTCATGGCAAAGCTATTAAACTGTGAAACTTGACAAGTTATTTATTTTCTTTATACAAAAAAAGTCCCCAAATTAATTACTTTTACTACAAAGACAAGCAGCTTAGTGCTACCTAGCAGACATTTTTGTAAACTGAAAACAATTAAGGTAAGTGTGACATGTAGACAATGGTTTTAGACAATAAATCTCTTATTTATACCAAAATAAAATAAACTTGGAACTAGTCACCTTTGAGAGATTCTATCACAAAGTATTTTTTTTTTTTTTTTGGTAGAGACAGAGTCTCACTTTCTTGCCATAGGTAGAGTGCCGTGGTATCACACGGCTCACAGCAACCTCCAACTCCTGGACTTAGGTTTTTCTATTGCCTCAGCCTCCCGAGTAGCTGGGACTACAGGCGTCCACCACAGCATCTGGCTATTTCTCTGGGGGTTTTTTGCAGTTCCGCCGATGCTGGGTTTGAACCCGCTACCTGCAGTATATGGGGCCAGTGCCCTACTCGATGAGCCACAGGCACCACCCTATCACAAAGTATTAAGGTTTTAAAAAATGATGTATATTATGTGCATTTTACCACAATTAAGAAAAATAGATATAGGGCGCCAGCCCCATAAACCAAAGGTTCAAACCCAGCCCCGGCCAAACTGCAACAACAAAAAAAAATAGCTGGGCGTTGTGGCGGGCGCCTGTGGTCCCAGCTACTCAGGAGGCTGGGGCAAGAGAATCACCTAAGCCCAAGTGCTGGAGGCTGCTGTGAGCTGTGAGGCTACAGCACTCTACCGAGGGCTAATAAGTGGAACTTCACCTAAAAAAAAAAAAAAAAATAGATATTCAACCACATTCCTGTCACTAAAAAATACTTCTGAAGATAAAATGAGTTTCTCATTAACTATTAAAATAGCTTTTTTTTTTTTTTTGAGACAGTCTAAACTCAAGCTGTCACCCTCCATAGATTACCATGGTGTCACAGTTCATGGCAACCTCAAACTCTGAGGCTTAAGAGAGTATCTTGCCTCAGCCTCCCAAGTAGCTGGGACTGCAGGCGCCCACCACAACGCCTGGCTATTTTTTGGTTGTAGTTGTCATTGTTGTTCGGCAGGCCTGGGCTGGGTTGGAATCTGAGTTACAGGTGCTGAGCCTATTAAAATATCTTTAATACTTACTTTGCCTCCTCTTTATCACATTATTTTTTAGCATTTCAAATTTATGTATTTCAGTTTATAATATTAGTTGAGTTCAATATTTCACTATATTTAATACAGAATAACACATTGGGGTACAAGTTAACTTTCTCCTTACTGATGAGGATGAATAATGACATGTCTAGAGACAATGACTTAGTAAGAAAACAAATGGAAAAAAAAAAGAAACTGATGTGGGCGGTACCAGCTGCTCAGTGGGTAGGGTGCCAGCCACATACACTGAGGCTGGCCAGTTCAAACCCAGCCCCAGCCAGCTAAAATCAACAATGACAACTGCAACCAAAACATAGCTAGGCGTCATGGCAGGCGCCTATAGTCCCAACTACTTACGAGGCTGAGGCAAGAGAATCACATAAGCCCAAGAGTTTGAGGTTGCTGTGAACTGTGACGCCACGGCACTCTACCAACAGCAACACAGTGAGACTCTGTCTCAAAAAAAAAAAAAAAGAAACTGATACATGTACCATAGAGCTCTCTGGTAGATAAAGATCCCAAAGATAAGCAAATTTCTTTGCCTTCAAAGGAATTAACCAAATCCATCACCTAAAAGAATGAAAGCATAAACATCACCTCTCCAGGAGAAAACTAACACAAAATACTAATATTTTTCCTGAAATTAGAAAGTAGATGTGGAAAGGCTCTAAAAGAGAAAAAAAATCATGAATGTGCTTTTGGTCACAGTATTATTGAATGTGTACCTTTTTTTTTTTTTTTTTGAGACAGAACCTCAAGCTGTCACCCTGGATAGAGTGCTGTAGCATCACAGCTCACAGCAATCTCCAATTCCTGGGCTCAAGTGAGTCTCCTGCCTCCGCCTCCCAAGTAGCTGGGACTACAGGCACCCGCCACAACGCCCAGCCATTTTTTGGTTGCAGCCATCATTGTTGTTTGGCGGGCCCGGGCTGGATTCAAACCCGCCAGCTCAGGTGTACGTGGCTGGCGCCTTAGCCTGTTGAGCCACAGGCGCCAAGCCTGAATGTGTACTTTTTTAAACAACCCTTTTTAATTCAGGCTGTCCATTAATAAATGGGAAGCAGCACAAGATGCCATTAAGAATTTCAATCTAAGGTGGTGCCTGGGGCTCATCGACTGGGGCGCCGGCCCCCATATGCCAAAGGTGGCGGGTTCAAACCCGGCCTCGGCAGAACTGCAAAACAGAAAAATAGCCGGGCGTTGTGGCAGGTGCCTATAGTCCCAGCTACTCGGGAGGCTGAGGCAAGAGAATTGCCTAAGCCCAGGAGTTGTAGGTTGCTGTGAGCTGTGTAAAGCCAAGGCACTCCACCGA
>CAUYRH010083740.1:0-34499 GCA_963574655.1 Perodicticus potto | reverse complement strand
ACTGGTTTTTCATGATGCCAGGAGTTTTCTGCTGGTTCTTCCTCATGATTTCTTTTATCTGTTTCCTTGTCCTAATTTTCCTTTCACTTCCTCCTGCTCTTTAAATTGCCGTGCTTCTGGACTAGGGTTTTGATGAGTCCTTTTAGTACAGGACCAGAGGATGAGAAGTTTGAAGAGCAAGAAGGGAAAAAAGAAAGAAAGGGAGAAAGAAAAAAAAAAAGAAAAAAAAAAAAAGGAAAGAAAGAAAAGAAAATAAAAAGGAGGAAGGAGAAGGGGTGGGTAGAAGCAACTATTGACCAAAAGTAGAAAGGCACAGAAACAGGGGGATGGAAGCAATATAGGTGTACAGTAGGGTACTTTGACCCAACCTTAAGAGCCCCCAACCTCTGGGGGTGCCTGGTTGGGTGATAAGGTCAGCAGCTCTTTGCCAGCCTGTTTAGACACAGTACCCCACCTCCACCAAGTAGAGAGGGAAGACAAAAATGGAATAAATCAAATCAAAACAAGCAAACCAAAAACTTTACAGGATAAGATTGGGGGAAAAAACAATTACTATGGGTAGAAACACTAGCAAAAATTGAAGTTTATTGTTGAAAAAGGCAACAATGAAAAATTATATTTAAACTAGAAAAATGAAGTAATAAAAAAAAGAAAAGAAAAATCTTTAAGGAAAATGTTGAAATTAAAAATAAAACAGCAATAATCAAAACAAACAAACAAACAACAATGACAAAAAAAAAAAAAACCCACAAAACAAAACCAAGAAACAAAGCAGTATATATATCTTGCTGATATTGTCTGGGCAAGAGGTGATCTTCTGGGGTATGATATGTTAATCGCAATGTTGATACGGGTGAACAAAAAGGAGACCAGAGGCCTCTAGTGATTTCTCAAACCCCGCAGGGTGGAGAGCTTAAATCCTCCTCAGCCTGTTTAGAAGGCACTTTAACTTGCTAACTTGGGCTAAGCAGAAGCTTTCCCAGGAAAGTGCTTGTTGCTGAGATCACTCCTTAAGTGGCTCTCTACTTACCCAGTGTGCCAAAACTGGTCTCACCCAATGCCCCTGAGGGCTAAGGCTGCAAGGCCTCTCAGTCTCCACCTTTAGGCTGCTCAGTCATTCGATTACTCGCTCCCGCCCGATGCTTGTTCTGTGACCCTGAGGGTGGATCTTGCCAGGGCAGTTCTTCTATGATGGCTCCACACAGCCCACAACCAAACACTGGTAGCTCCATCTGGCTCGGTGGGTCAGTCTGGAGCCCCAGACAACACTCAAAGACCTCCACACTCTTGCCCCAGTTCTCCCAAGGCAGTTCAACTGAGTGCCAAGTCCAAAAGAGACCCAAACATCTCACAGGTAAGGCCTTTCCAGTTTGCAATCTCACTGCTGCTGCAGCCACAGCTGCCGGTAGGATTAGACTGAACGAACACACTCAAGCCACTTGCCAGATCTCCACTGCTTTTACCTTCCTCAGGGGGCCTAGAAGTCTCATGCTGTCTCCCTGTGTCCCCAAAAGGATGTTTCTGGGCAGATCTTGCCAGTCAGAGATGCCTGAATTCTTCTCTCTCCACTCTCACCATGCCCAGTTGCAAGGAAGCTGTTACTCAGCTGCCATCTTGGCTCCTCCATGAGAGGAGATTTCTTTTGATTGAGCTGATCTCCACCACTTTTGCCTTCCTCAGGGGGTCCAGAAGTCTCACACTGTCTCCCTGCATCCCCAAAGGGATGTTTCTGGGCAGATCCTGCCAGCCAGAGATGCCTGAAGTCTTCTGTCCCCAGTCTCACCATGCCCAGTTGCAAGGAAGCTGTTACTTGGCCACCATTTTGCTCCACGAAACTCAGATTATTTTTAAGGTCTACTAAATTTGACTCTGGATTTATTGCTATTTTCAAAACAATAATTTGTGGAGAGACAAAATGTCAATATTCTCACCCCTTCTTACACCCCACCATACTCCACTCTCATCATCACTAGTAAAAAAAAAGCTAAAATGTGCACGTGTTTGGAATGTCCCATTTTTGGCAAAGTACAAGGTAAAATATAGCATATTATGTACCACAAATAAGATGTTGTTGGTCACAGATAAAATAGTTTGGTCTGTTTTGCTGCAAGTCTCTTATTTGCATTGACCCCCAAGGCAGAACTGAGTAAGTGAAAAGAACAAACACATAACCCAGGAGGACTTTTCTAAGAATTTTAACCCAAAATCCAAAAGATAAAAGTCAAAGCCAGATTTAAAAGAAATAAAGCAGGGAGAGGTGGCAGTATATTCTGAAAATGCAATTAATAACTGTGATCATAGAAAGGCCCACCAAACAGTGGGTATGAAGGTGAGAAATGTCCGCATTGTTCAAGGGACCAAATGAATGTCGCTTTGCAAAAAAGTGCCATTCATCAGAAAACTTCTAGAGTTTTAGGAAGCTGTAGGTCTGAGTGGAGATGTTTTAGGAATTAGGCCACTTTTCCATTAAATGATTCTAGCAGCTTTTAAGATGTGAGAAATGATATATTATTTTTGTATAGAAGCAGCCCCTGATTTATTAGGGAGAGTATAGGTTGGGAAATTGACCACCCACGTTTTCTTCTTTATCTTCTTTTCCAGATGTATCTTATGTTTATACTCTGCTACTCTAGTGAATGAGACAATAATTTTGTGAATATCTACCCCTATAAGTGCATCCAATTTTATTCAAAATGTTTCCTCTAGAAGCCTTAAAGCACCTCACAGAATTTAAATGGCAAATTTGCACCAAAATCTAATTAGAAAGGAAGGGTCCTTGTCAATAAATAAGAACTCAACTCATCAAATTCTTCTAGGAAACTGTTTTGTTTTTACTGAATCCTACCTGGTTTTTAGCAGAGAACATTTTAATTTTCAGCCTATAAGACAAGAGATTAAACAGTAACAAACATTAAATAAGTTCAAATAAGGCTAAGATGAATCTGAAGTTTGGTCAGTTTGATTTTTGGCTCGTCTTCAGTTTAGTTGAAACCACAGTTATCACTGATACATTCTGTTGCATAACTGATTCTACTGAAGAATGTTTGACTCTCCCATGCCACACAAGTAGAGCTGGCTGGACTTTCCAGAAATGAGGGTGCTGAGGACATAACATGAGCAGGGTCGAGGTCTAGAATAACACACTTTTACCAAACCATGTGTCACAAAAACAAAGGTGGAAACCTTCTGAAGTACTCCCAAGAATTGCTATTCTTAAAATGTAATTGATATAATTTTTTATTAAATATGTACTTTAGAGAAAGGTATATCTTACAGATATACAGGGTGGCCCTAAAATTTGTGTGCAATGAAAATAGTGTGCAATCTAAAATTGCACACAGACTTTATGGCTACCCTGTATATTCTCCTACGTAAAAAAAATGGTTTCTTATTTACATAAAAATTGACAATATGTTTCTAATATTATAGAAAGAATTGTTTCAATTCTGATACTTAAGGATGAGAAAATACCTAAGCTTTCAATTTCATATACATTTAGAACATTCATTTTAAATTCTCTTTCAATTTAGTTTATATCATTGTGATATCATTTGATGTGCATATTTGGAATATATTGGGAAGTTTCTGGGCTAGATAGGATAGGAAGAAGAGTTTGGGATAAAATAATATTCCTGCCCTTGAGCAATGAATGTATGAACCTGTGTGTTCTTGTAGGATAATGCCCTGGTACACTTGTAACTCAAGGATTATTTTCATGGCACCTAAATGGACATATTTATAGCATGGTGTTTTATGTTTTTATTAGATTTGTTTATAAATTTCTGTGTTGGGATAGCTCGATAGTTCAATTAAAGTGTTCAACTGGGACTTAACAGAGGGCAACTCTGACTTATCCTTCCCATCCCAATAAACTTGACTATTCAGATTGATACTAAACTTGCTATGCAGGTTGATGTACAGATTTTACCCCAATGAAAATTTATCTGTGTCTTAGTGAGACTCATCATGGTACATTCTAAGATCCCAGAGTGCCTGAAACGTGTTGTCACTTCACTTCTCTGACCCTAGTACCTGCTCAAGTGCCTTCACATGGTAAGCCCTCAATCAATACATGTGGAAACAAGAGAAGAGAGAAGAAAAGGATGAGAAAGAAAGGAGGGAGGGAAGGAGGAAGGATGTCCTCTCTAATATGTCCTGCACACATTGTAACAAAACTGGGCACTGTTTATTGCTCAAACTCAGTCAACAATTATGTTGTAAACTGATTCATCCTATTATTAAGGTGCCTAGAGTGACCAATATGCTATTAGGGAGCCAGTCATCATCTTACAGATCGGTTCCCAAGATATGTATCTACATGTCTAGTTAGGTGTTACATGCACCATAAAGTTTAATATAGGACATTTAAACTTTTCTACCTCAGGCCATTTTGATTTAATTCTCTTTGAAAAGGACTATATCCTTTTGGCTACTAAACAGTAGGTAAAACTGGGTGGTGCCCGTAGCTCAGTGGGTAGGGCACTGGCCACATAAACTGAGGCTGGCGGGTTCTAACCCAGCCTGGGCCAGCTAAAATAACAATGACAACTGCAACAACAACAACAAATAGCTGGGTGTTATGGCGGGAGCCTGTAGTCCAGCTACTTGGGAGGCTAAGGCAAGACAATTGCTTGAGCCCAAGAGTTTGAGGTTGCTGTGAGCTGTGACGCCACGAACTCTACCCAGGGTGAAAGCTTGAGAGTCTGTCTCAAAGACAAACAAAAAACCAAAACATTAGGCAATACTGAGTACCTTGTTCAGAGTAGCTTTTTGCTTAAATTCTGGGTGCAGTGAAAACAGTCTTTATATCATGTGGCTATAACACACTTATATATAAAGGCAGTCCCACTGACTGAAAGTATATAAGGAGGAGAGAGATAGTAAGTTGTGTGCCGCGTACTCTCCACTCTCTGGCTGCAGCTGCTGAAGACTGCATGTGGGCTCCCCTCTCCTTATCCCCAGCCCAGGAAGCCCACTTACAGATCAGGCAGACCCTAAGGTGCTCAAGAACTTGTGTCACTGTGAGTTACCATGTATCACCTGAGTGCACACTGTAGGCACCTGTGAGGCTCTCTATTTATGGAAGTTTGAGTTGGTGCTGGCCATGCTAATGGTGTTGGTGAGGAACATCACATGACTCACTGCTGAGCGGTCTCTTAGGGTAGCATTTCTATTTGTAAATTCTTATTTGCTGGACAACTGCACCTCAAATTTACAATTTCAGAAAAGTGACCTTGCTAGTTTTTCACAGTTTGGTGGACTTTTTTTAGAGGACATAGAGACATTCTAACAAAACTTACAAGAGGATAACCTATAAAACATCACTCACTGATCATTATATATCTGGAGTACTGTGACTATCATATGGGCCAAAGGACCAGGATATGTAACATTATGTTGTGACATGATAGCACAATCTGTCCTTATAGCCAAACCACGTAGAAAAGAAAATTGCAATCAGAGCTATGTTTGATTAACATAGAATCCAAAATAGAGAAGTAGTTGTATGATTCAAGGGGCTGATACCTCCCAACTTATATTACCAGGTAGATCTCTTTTCACAATAAGGGTGGATGGATGAAAAGATAAATAGACTGTGTGTGTGTGTGTGTGTTTAGAGAGAGAGACTGATACATATTCACACACATATATGATATGTATGTATTATGTATACACATGGTGTGTGTGTATTGATATAGATAATCTATAGATTAGAACATGAAATTTATGGGCCATGTGACCTCTCTCCACTTGGTTGGAGATTAGAATAGTACTGGCAGCAAGTAACAGACTTAAACCTGGAAAGAGGGGGGGCTTTTGCCCTGGGCCCCATTCTTGACCATCGTACCCATGCCCATACAGCCAGGAGTCTGTGAAGGCATCTGGGGCTTGTTACTTTTCTTGTCAAGACAATGATGTAAGTATTAAAAGCTCTAAAATCTCGTGTTTTATTGGCCCTGAGTCTACTTCCAGGACCTGTAAGTGCCTCTTACTTAAGTCTGTCCTTCTTGAGAGAGTCTTTGATACCTTTGGACATCCTGTTAAATCAAAAAGAGGTTGAAATTTTGTCAAGAGTAAGTTAGAACATATTTTATTTATCTTATTTATGAGTGTGTTAATTTATTTACCTGGCCCAGGGCCCTCCAGATATAATCTTAACATTTTGAAAACTACCCTTTTCTTTCCTTACTAATGACATCAAAACATTTTTTCTTAGATATTTTAATATCTAGTTATTTAACTATTCTTATCTGTTTTATTTACTGATGTATGTTTAGTACCTACAATAGTATCTGACACATGATAAAAATTCAGTAAATAATTATTGATTAAATTAATGAATTAATGCTCATGTAATAAGAGGACTTCAAAAATTTTGTGAAAAAATAGAATTAGAGGATAAAAATAAAATATACAAACTTTATTTCTCCAAACATAAGCTCCATCAAGTTACAGGCACTTTTTTGAGCAATGATACCAGGTATTTAGTCCATCCCTAAAGAACTGAGAGTCCTGAGAATTAGCTGTGAAAATGCAGTCTTTTTTACATTATTAAGTGAAAAAACTATGGGTGCCTTTTGTAGATTTTTTAATATTAAGAAACAAAAAGACATCAGAAGGAGCTATAGGAGAACTGCAATATGGGTCCCTAATGATTTCCTATTGAAATTCTTATAAAATTATTCTTGTTTGAGGAGAGAAATGAGCAAGAGCATTGTTGTGATGAAGAAGGACTTTGATGAAGCTTTCCCAGTGTTGTTCTTTTAAAACTTTGGCCTACTTTCTCAAGACACTCTCATAATAAGTATTTGTCATTGTTTTTGTCCTTCTGAAAAATCAGTAAACAAATTTCCTTGAACATCCCAGAAGGCTGCCGCCAAGACCGTTGCTCTTGACCAGTTCACTTTTGCTTTGGACCACATCTACCTCTTGGTAACCATGGCTTTGATTGTGTTTTGTCTTCAAGATGATACTGTTAAAACCATGTCCCATCTCCTGTTATAATTCTTTAAAAAGATGTTTCAAGATCTTCATCTCACTTGTTTAAAATTTCCATTGGAAGCTCTGCTCCTACCTGCAGATGATCTGAGTACAACAGTTCTGGCATCTATCAAATGGAAAGTTTGCTTAACTCTAATTTTTCAGTCAATAGTGTATAAACTGAACAATTGAGATATGTACAGTGTTGGGTCTCGTTTGTGTTGGTTTTTTGTTTTTTTTTTAGACCTTTTTTTTTGTTTGTTTGTTTCTTTGTTTGTTTTTGGCCAGGGCTGGGCTTGAACCCACCACCTCTGGCATATGGGGCCAGTGCCCTACTCCTTTGAGCCATAGGCGCTTCCCTCGTTTGTGTTGTTAATCATCAGTCCTCTTCAATTGTGGCATGGAAAAGATTATGTTTTTTCTTTGAAAGTTGATGTGCATGATCTGGTGCTGTGAGCTTCACTATCTTGTCTCTTCTTAAAACAAGTTATCCATTTGCAAATTGCTAATTTCTTCAGGGGATATTACTCATAAATTTCTTATAAAGCATCAGTGATTTTACCATTCTTCCACCCAAGCCTCACCATCAATTTTATATTTGTTCTTTCTTCAATTTTAGCAGAATACTGTCTGATAGGGGCTTTTTTCAAAGTGATGTATTATCTTTCTTGGTGCTTCTAATTCAAATAGATCCTATTCAGATACATTATAACAAGTTAGCAAAAGTTTATTTTGGTGTGAGAAAAAATTGAAATTAATTTACTGTTTATTTTTAACATGCATTTTCCATGAACTTCTTGAAGACCCCTCAAATCATTTCAAAAAGACTTGTTTTTTATGATTAATAGTTTATTGTGCACATTGACAAATAAATCATGACCTCTGCATTCCACATGTAGATATTATATGTCATCTTGATCTGTTCCCAGGTTAGTTTGAAATTATGTTTGGGCTTTTGTTTGCTTTGAGGAAACGGGACGATCTTTTCACTTAAGTGTGATAAACTTGAAGGTAATCCTGTGAGAAATTTCAGACTCCAGATGGAGGCTCAGGAAAGAAGTCTCCACTCATCTCATCTAAATGGAGTGCATTAGCTCTTACAGGGTGAGAGTCAGGGAATGTCCAGAAAGTACTGTTGGCAGCTTCCTGTAGAAATAAACTGAAGAATAAGCAAGTGCTAGAATGCTATTCTGAAGGAATTGTGCCACAGTGGAAATTACCAGGGTATAACAAGATCTTGGATGTAGATACAGAGATATAATTTTTCAGGAGTCAAGAAACAGAATATTTGCATCACTCACCTAAGGCTAGTTAGGCATCAAGAAGATTATCTGAACCAATCAACCTCTTTCAGTGCACAAAATAATGTTTCTTTCCTTTCCTATTGCAAGTGATTGTCTCCTTTAGATGTTATTTGGAGTTGTAGTAGGAAAGAGGCTCGTGGAAGAAAAGGGGCCACAGAATTATGGCCTTCTTCTATTTAACTTTTGAGGTGCTCCCTTACGTATTTCTTATGTGGCATGATGAGTTTCGACTCATCATAGACTTTTTCAATGGATGTATTCTAAATGCTCTTTTACCCCATAAAATATGTTTATATGATATTAAACATGATCTAGATGAATTTGGCAAATTCTAAACAGCAGATGATGATTTCGTTTCCAGTGTGAAAGCAAAATTAAATTCATTATTTAATTAAATTTGATCAAAAGTTAGGTTCAGACAGCCACTCAAATCCTTCAAGAATGAGAGCCGTCAAAATGTGAATGACTGTGAGATTTACCCTTCCTGTTTGTGAAACACAAGTTCATTCATTCCTTCTCATTCATCTATGTGAATATACCACAATTTATTCAACCATTCTACTATTGATGGGCATTTGGACATTTTCAGTTTAGGGCTATTATGAATAGCGTTACTATAAACACTCTTAAACTTGCCTTTTAGTGGACATATTTGGATTTAATACATGTCGAAGAAGGAATATAATATTCTGGGTCTTAGGAAGAGTTTATGTGTTTATGTTCATCTTTAGTAGATAATATCAAATATTATAGCAATATTCCTCTTAAAAAGAGTATATGAGAATTAAGGAAGCCAGGCACACAGGAACACATACTGCATGATTTCATTTTATTTAAAGTTCAAATCTGGGCAAACCAATTGATGATGACAGAATTCAGAATAGTGGTTACTTCCAGGGACGTAGCGACTGGGGAGTCCCTGGGAGGGACCTCATTTATGATATATTTCTTGGTAATTACAAAGGGGAGTTCACATTTTAAACATCCTTCAAGCTGTGCACTTATTTGTGACATGTTATATCTTAATAAAAACTTATTTTAGAAATATTTTTTATTAAATGAACTTCTTTGCTGAGGGAAGGGAACTCACTTTCCTTAGAGTTATTTTAAGCATGAAATGGACACCCAGTTGGTAAAAAACTTCCACATTTTACCAAAGATTGGATTAAATGACTTTAACCATTAGTCTCCATGATTTTCTGATCATAAGCAAGAAAACTTTTACCCTCAGTCATTCTTCATGCCCATTTATTACCCTGAGCAATTTTCTGCTGAAAGTAAGGAATCCTCTAGGAACTGAACTTTCAGACTCTTTTGCTTTTCTATTTGCCTTAGATTTTATGGAATTTTATTTAAGTGCCCTTGGTACATCTGCTGTCAGACTTTTCTCAGTAGCAGAGCAACAACAGAGCTGTTCACACTTCATGTGTGTGCCCTGTCTTCATTTTTCAAATTGTGCCAACTGCTCGTTGTACTGGGGCTGCTGATGACATATTGTTTGCTATTTCAGTACATTTATTTTTGTGCATGTGAAGGGCATACTAAAAGAAATTAAGAACAAATGAAAAGTGAAAAAGAAAAGGTGGAGTAGAAAGCCAGGCGGAAAAAAAAAACCCTTCTTTGGAAACAAAGTGAGAAGTAATTTGATGGAAAAAGCCAAAGCAGAGAATTCTAAGCATGAAGCAATAGACGGAATCTAAAGTGAGGGCCAATTGTAATAGAGGTGATTCAGTTCTCAAGAGGCCTTGGTAAAGTACGTGGAGCACCAGTAAATTTTAAAATCTTGATTAGCAGACACTATGGAAGTTAAAATAAAAGTCAATGACAAAAAATACAACAACACAAATTGTCCAGAAATCTTCCTGAAAATAGATTTAAGAGATGAAATGCAATTTACACACCTTTATGTGCAAGTTGGGGTTGGTTATATCCCCCACTTTGAATGATGACAAGCCCTTTACCAGCTGTCAGTGGATATGGGGAATGCAGTGTCTGTTTATGAATACTCTCAACTATTTTTGTCTTTGCTTTCTGTGAAATCTTTCTATATACATACAGTTGCCCATCTTTTAAAAAATAGATATCTGACATTTGCAACCAAGAAAGTAATAATACTAAAATTAGTAAAGAAACAAACAAACCTCAGAAAAAATATGGAATTGACTCATGAGTGTCAAAAGCAGAGAGCATTTGCCTTTTCCAGAACTTAAAGCTATTTGGTAACAATCACCTGATTTCTCTCTTAGAAGACATTGTGCTATTTGGTACCGAAAGTTTAATAATTTGGTAGTAAGTTTTTAGGTTATCAGAAATTACAGAATAATTCTGGTGGTCTCCATTAACATATTTAAAGAGGGCAAGAAGATCAATAAAATCAGAAGTAATAGAATAAGTACATGATTTTCTTAAAGGAAAATATGAAACCAATAATCAGATAATCATTGATCTTTTTGAGCTACAAAATTAGTATTATGTTTTAGAATGGATTCTGCTTTTGATGCTGAAGTTGTGGTTTAAATGTTATGTACAGACAAAGAGGTGAATCAGAGAACTCCAGTTTCTTATTGTTCCTTATATCCCCACAAACCACCCCTTGGTAATAACAACAGTATATAGATGTGGCTAGAAATTATTCTTGGCTTGGGATCAGTATAGGACTATGCTGTCTAAAATAGTAGTCATTAGCCACATATAGCTATATAAATTAAAATTAATTAAAATTATATAAAATTAAAAATTCAGTTTTGTATTGGCACCAGCTACAGTTTAAGCACTAAATACCTACATGTGTCTAGTGTCCAGTGTATTGAATAGCACTGAACAAGAACATTTCTATCATTGCAGGAAATTTTATTGGACAGCTCACAAGTTCATTTGTGAGGAAAAATTTCAAGCAATCTCAATGCATCCTATTGTGTTTTATTTATGCCCCAAGGCGAATGGACTTTAAGCAGAAATTAGGAGACTAAGAAGACTTTTGGATTGGTAGTTCAGTCCTTACTAGACCACAAAACTTCCTGCAATGATATTAATAATTAACAAAGAGTATCTTCAACAATGATATTGAGCCAGTTAAATTCCTATTGTAGTTATGTGAAAAGGACTTTTAGAACTGGGGGGAAAAAGTTGTGTTTCTCAGCTTCTCAAACAATTTGCAGTCACCAATGTTATCTCCAACAGAAATGAACAACTAAGTTAGGACAACCCAAGAGGGTTCTACAATGCCTCTTTCATGAGTGACTTTGAAAAACACAAGGGAAAATTTCCCAGGATATTGATCTTGGGAGTCCATGTTGACCAGTTATGGGACTTAGTCAATTGAAAAAAGGTAGTTATCCATCCAATGGTTATCTTGCTATCACCATCTAAAAGTACCCAAACTCTTGTGCATTCCCCTTTATGATTTTTAAAATGTGCATTTTTACTGCTACTCTCATCTTTCCCCCCACTTCTGTATATTGGACTGGATTAGGGGAAGAGAAGGTGCTAAGTAGATTGATTAATGTGTTAGTCTATTTTCTTCTGCTATAACCACACACTGACTGAATAATTTATAAACAATTCAAGTTCATTTGGTTCACAGTTCTGGAGGCTACAAAGTGAAGGAGCGTGATACTGGCAAATGGAAGAGTCATCCCAGGGAAGAAGTGTAGAAGGCAGAAGTGAGCACAAAAGACAGAGAGAGGAAATCTGGCCACACTTCTTTCATCAAAAACCCACACTTGTGGCTCCACCCAGGCTGGTTCCACCTCAGGCATACCCTTTACTCAGGGAGCCTGCATTCTGTCCCAGATCTGTTCCACCATTGGCTGCCACTGGAGAAGCTACCCAGCCTCCCTGGGTTGTCCAGAGAGATTGGGAGTTTCCTTCAAAATATTCCCAGGGGTGTGAGCCCCACCGTCACCATTCTGCCACTGCAGGTGCCTTGGGGTATCACCTCTCCCTCAGCTGATTATCTTCTCCTTACTTGTGAGCCAGAAAGTCAGCACAGATCAGCAACAGTCCATGCCCTGTCTACACCCCTCTAGAAAATGCCCAAGAATTTGGACTCCAAGGGAGACAGACTTCCAGGCCTCAGGGTGAGAGTGGAGAGGAGGGCCTGGAGTTCAAAATTGAAGTGGACTGGTGTCTCGTCTGGAGCTCACATTTGCTCTGAAACTCAGGGTCAGTACTTTCAGGCTCAGATTTCCTGGTCAATGGTAGTGGCAACTTCAATTCTCATGGCTCTCTCCTAAAACAGTAACAGTTATTTCCCCAGTAACAATACCAATGAAGAAAACAACAAGGAGAGATTAAATGTGATAGAGAAAACAGAATCAACTCTGGATGTTCATATTGAAATTGGGATTCAAAGGGACTCCATTGGCTACTACATGCCTCCATGCCCTGTGCCCACTGTGACTCCGCACGCCCAGGCCAGGAACTCCAGGAGCCACGCAACCTATGTCCTCCCTCCCATACCCACCTGCCTCCACACCAGCTCTGGCTATCTGACCAGGGACTTGGGAAGCCACACCACACAGGCCCTCCCTCTGGAGCACTCCCTGCCTCTGTGTGGAGCTCTCCTCCTGGCCAGAGACTGCTGGAGCTGCAGGCTCTCTTTGCCAAAGTCACCAGGTGCCAGGCACCCCCAGAACTGTGTACACTATCCCTGCCCTGCTGCAGGATCTAGGGGTGCCACACTCTGGAACTGCTCCCATAGCCAAACTCCCTGCCTGGGGCAGTGCCAGAGAAGCTACACAAGGTCACTCCCTACAAAGATCCAGCAGCAATAGAGTGATCCCACTGGGGTCTAATCTTGGAAAGACACCTCCCCATCTCTGAAGACTGCTACAGGAAACCAGAACTAGCTCTATAGGGATTCAGGTACTGCAGAGCTGCAGGGGCAAAGGCGCAGAGGCTGAGGGAGAAAAGCATTTGCTGACTTGTTACCCTTAGGATTAGACTGAGTTCAAGTGGAATACTTGCCAGTGGCTTCTGAGTAGCTGAGGCAGGCAGGCCTAAGCTCCCTCAGCTGACTGGTGGTAGAGGATAGTGGCCAGGCCATGGGTACATTGATCTTCCCTTGACTCACACAGGCACAAAGCCAACACATCTGCTTATGGGAAGGAGCAGGACCTCAGTCCTGTGGGATCACCAGTGACTGGATGTTAAAGAGGAGCAAAATGGAGAAAGAGACACAGCCTCCTGGTCCAACTTTTCTACCGGGCAGGCCTTACTGACTCCACAGAGCACTGAAGTGAGCCCAATTTGAGCCGCCAGTAGACCTTCACCATTTAGTTGCTGAAGACCTTTCGAACTCTCCCACTTGAGAGTTTGTACTGACTGGGTCAATTGTTTTAGAACTTCTAACCTGGGCTAGTCACCCAAGGACCCTCTCAGGTGGTACCCTGGTTGTGTTGTAATAGGAAGGGTTGATTTTTCTCTTCCAGTTGTTGTCCATGGGGAGTGGGGTATCTTAGTTGCTTGTACTTGTGTTTCTTCACAGCTAAGACTTCACCAGAGTCACTGATCCACTAGGATTAGACAAGAACCAGCTGAATACAAGACAGACCCACCTAACACCACCACACCAAGCAGGTTTCTTCAGCCTCAGACTGTAATACTGTATGGGTCCTCTGCAAAGCTATTGGGGAAAAAGCTGCAGTCATCAATCCAAGATCCTTGACAAAGGGTTGGTTAACCACAACTCCAGAAACTCCCAATCCAATTTCACCTTACCTGCCCATCTAACCAACAGTGAAAAAAAGTTATGAGGTGGAATCAGCAGAAAAACTCTGGCAACATGAATAATCAGAGTAGATCAACTCTCCCAAGGAACGATATGGCAGACACAGTACAAGATCCCATTCATAAACAAATGGCTAAGATGTCAGAAATTGAGTTCAGAATTTGGATAGCAAATAAGATCAGCAAAATGGAGATAAGGATGGAATTAGAATTTCAAGGAGTAATTCAAAAGATGTCTCAAGAATTCAATGAAGTCAAAGACAAAAATCACCAAAGATTTTGGCACATTAAGGGAAGAACTTGCAGCCTCAAAGATCTGAGAAATACAGTAGAATTCCTCGGTAACAGAATGGAGCAGGCAGAAGAAAGGATCTCTGACATTGAAGACAAAGCTTTTGAATGTCTCCCAAATGCTCAAAGAGGAAAAAAAGTGTAGAATAAAAACAGATCATTCTCTCAGATAGCTCTGGGATAATTCAAAGAGATTTAATATTCTCCTTATTGGAATACCTGAAGGTGATGAGGTTGCTGTGAAGGATACAGAGGATTTACTTCATGAAATAATCAAAGAAAATTTTCCAGACATGCCAAGAGATTCTGAAATTCAGATAGCAGACAGTTTCAGAACACCAGCATGACTCAATTCTAATAAAAATTTTCATAGACACATTATAATTAGCTTTGCCAAAGTTAACGTAAAGGAGAAAATTCTGAATGCAGCCAGATGTAAGAAAAGCATAACCTATAAAGGGAAGAACATTAGAATGACCGCAAATCTCTCTGCTGAAACCTTTCAAGCTAGAAGAGGGTGGTCATCGAATTTTAATCTCCTAAAACAAAATAACTTTCAACCCAGTTGAAAGGATCAACTGATACATATACAGGATCCTGTATGCAGCTAAACTGAGTTTCATGTATGATGGAGAAATTAAATAGTTTAATGACACTCACATGTTGAAGAAATTTGCTATAACTAAACCAGCTCTCCAGGATATTCTCAGACCTATCCTCCATAATGAACAGCACAATCCTCCACCACCAAAGTAAACTCACTCAGAAACTTTTGATCAAATTACAACTTCTGCAGTAGTGAAAGGATTAAAAATGCCCATTGGATTTTTGAAAAACTCTTGATACCCAAAATATCTGGCTTATCAATACTCTCAATTAATGTGAATGGCTTAAATTGCCCTCTCAAGAGGCACAGGTTGGCTGCCTGGATACAAAAACTCAGGCCAGACATCTGCTGCATTCAAGAATCTCACCTTACCTTAAAAGATAAACATAGACTCAGGGTGAAGGGATGATCATCTATAACTCAGGCAAATGGAAATCAGAAAAAAGCAGGGGTTGCAATTTTATTTGCAGATACAATAGCCTTTAAATCAACAAAAGTAAGGAAGGATGGATAAGGATAGTCACTTCATATTTGTTAAGGGCAACACTCAACATGATGAGATTACAATTATTAACATTTATGCACCCAACCAGAATGTGCCTCAATTTATAAGACAGACTCTAACAGACATGAGTGACTTGATTTCCTCCAGCACCACAATTGTAGGAGATTTTAACACTCCTTTGGCAGTGTTGGACAGATCCTCCAAAAAGAAGCTAAGCAAAGAAATTTTAGACTTAAACTTAACCATCCAACATTTGCACTTAACAGATATCTACAGAACATTTCATTCTAACAAAACTGAATACACATTCTTCTCATCAGCCCATGGATCATCCTCCAAAACTGATCACATCTTAGGTCACAAGTCTAACCTCAGCTAATTTAAAAGAATAGAAATCATTCTTTGTATTTTCACAGATCATCATGGAATGAAAGTTGAACTCAGTAACAACAGGAATCTGCATACACATACAAAAACATGGAAACTAAATAACCTCATGCTGAACAATAGTTGGGTAGATGAGATTAAGAAGGAAATTGCCAAATTTTTGGAACAAAGCAATAATGAAGACACAAACTATCAGAACCTCTGGGATACCACAAAGTCAGACCTAACAGGGAAATTTATAGTGTTCAAGACTTCCTCAAAAGAACGGAAAGAGAGGAAGTTGACAACTTAATGGGACATCTCAAGCAACTGTAAAAAGAAGAATATTTGAATCCTAAACCCAGCAGAAGAAAAGTTAGAGCAGAACTAAATGAAATTGAAAACAAAAGAATCATACAACAGATCAATTAATCAAAAAGTTGGTTTTTTGAAAAGGTCAATAAAATAGATAAACCTTTGGCTAATATAACCTAAAGTAGAAGAGTAAAATCCCTAATTTCATCAATCAGAAATGATAAAGGCCAAATAACAACAGACTACTCAGAAATTCAAAAAATACTTAATTAATATTACATAAAACTCTATTCTCAGAAGTATGAAAATCTGAAGGAAATAGATCAATACTTGGAAACATGCCACCCTCCTAGACTTAGCCAGAAAGAAGTGGAATGTTGAACAAGCCTATAATAAGTTCTGAAATAGAGTCAATTATACAAAATCTCCCTAAAAGGAAGAGCCCAGGAGCAGACAGCTTCACATCAGAATTCTACCAAACCTTTAAAGAGAAACTAGCACCTATATTATTCAAACTTTTCCAAAGCAAAGAAAAAGAAGGAATACCTGCCACACATTCTATGAAGCAAATATTACCCTGATACCCAAACCAGGAAAAGACCCAACAAGAAAAGAAAATTATATACCAATATCTCTAATGAATATTGATGCAAAAATATTCAATAAGATCCTAGCAAACAGAATCCAACAACACATCAAACAAATTATACATCACGAACAGGTGGATTTCATCCCAGGGTCCCAATGATTGTTCAATATATGTAAATCCATAAATATAATACATCAAATAAACAAATTAAAAAATTAGGACCATGTGATTCTCTCAATTGATGCAGAAAAAGCTTTTGATGATATCCAGCATCTTTTCTTGATCAGAACACTTAAGAAAATAGATATGGAAGGAATATTTCTTAAACTGATAGAGGCCATCTACAGAAAACCCATAGCCAGTATTGTATTGAATGGAGTAAAACTGAAATCATTTCCACTCAGATCAGGAACCAGGCAAGGATGCCCACTGTCTCCACTGCCTTTTAACATTGTAATGGAAGTCTTAGCCACTGCAATCAGGCAAGAAAAGGCAATCAAGGGGATCCAAATAGGACCATAAGAGATCAAACTGTCACTCTTTGCAGACGATATGATTATATATCTGCAAAACCACAGAGAATCAACTACAAAACTCCTAGAAGTTATGAAGGAATACAGCAACATCTCAGGATACAAAATTAACACTCACAAATCTGTAGCCTTTATATATACCTACAACAGTCAAGGGGAAAAAACAATCAAGGACTCCATTCCCTTCACAATAGTGCAAAAGAAGATGAAATATGTGGGAGTGTATCTAAATAAAGATGTGAAAGATCTCTATAAAGAGAACTATGAAATTCTGAGAAAAGAAATAGCTGAAGATGTTAACAAATGGAAAAATGTACCACGCTCATGGCTAGGAAGAATCAACATTGTTAAAATGTCTATACTACCTAAAGCAATCTACAGATTTAATGCAATCCCTATTAAAGAACCTCTGTCATACTTTAAAGACCTGGAAAAATTAGTACTTCATTTTATATGGAAACAGTAAAAACCTCGAATAGCCAAGACATTACTCAGAAACAAAAACATCAGGAGGAATCATGCTTTCAGACTTCAGACTGTACTATAAATCGATAGTGTAGAGGAATGGACACCATTCTTGCAAAGGGCAGTTACTGATTCTTATCACATTAAAAGGAAATGCTGAGAACAGGACAGTCTCCTGGCAAGCCTAGAGACGTTTTGTGACTTGAAGGCAATCCCCCAAGTAACTCAGTGTTCCAGAAGGAGATAAGGTTGGTCACAGACTAGTAAGCCTGTTAAACACTGATGCTTAGTAGTTCTTCTTGAGGATTGTGGGGAAAGAACATGTGAGGAGAGCAGATGGTAATCCTTACACATGCAACCCTCATATGTAATTACCTTAACTCTCAACACCTGTTGTGTATAACCTTAATAAACAGCCATTGTGGAGGGGACTCAGGGCTACCCTGCAACTAAGGTTAGCCCACCTCCTGTAAGCTGGTACTTCTAATCCATGTCATGCCTGGTACTTTCCTGCAGCGACTGAGACCAGGGCCATAGGGGTCGTGACAGATAGTGACAAAAACAGCATGGTACTGGCACAAAAATAGAGAGGTAGATGTATGGAACAGAATTGAAGATCAAGAGGTGAACACAGACACTTATCATTGTTTGATCTTTGATAAGCCTATCAAAAATACAAATTGGGGGAAAGATACCCTATTCAATTAATGGTGCTGAGTGAATTGGCTGGCAACCTGTAGAAGACTAAAACTGGACCCACACCTTTCTCCTCTAACTAAAATTGACTCTCACTGGCTAAAAGACTTAAACTTAAGACACGAAACTCTAAAAATTCTTAGACAGAGTGTAAGGGAAACACTTGAAAAAATTGGCCTGGGAGAATACTTTGTGAGGAGGACACCCCGGGCAATTGAAGCAACATCAAAAATACATTACTGGTATCTGAACAAATTAAAAAGCTTCTGCATTGCCAAGAACACACTAAGTAAAGCAAATGGACAGCCCTCAGAACAGGAGAGGATTTTTGCAAGTTATATCTCCAACAAAGGTCTAATTACCAGAATCCACAGAGAACTCAAACATATTACTAAGAAAAAAACAAGTGATCCCATTTCATTGTGGGCAAGAGACATGAACATAAGCTTCTCTGAAGAAGACAGGCGCATGGTCTACAGACACATGAAAAAATGCTCATCATTTGTAATCATCAGAGAAAGGCAAACAAAAACCACTCTGAGATACCATCTAACGCCAGTAAGAGTAGCCCACATCACAAAATCCCCAAACTACAAATTTTGGCATGGATGTGGAGAAAAGGGAACAATTCTGCATTGCTGGTGGGAATGAAAGCTGGTATGTTCTTTTTGGAAGGAAGTTTGGAGAACACTCAGGGATTTAAATGTAGACCTGCCATTTGGCCCTGCAATTCCTCCTCTAGGTGTGTATCCAAAGGACCAAAAACCATTTACCAATAAAGATATTTGCACCAGATCATTCATTGCAGCTCAATTCATAATTGCCAAGTCATTGAAGAAGCCCAAGTGCCCACTGACCCATGAATGGATTAATAAATTGTGGTATATGTATACCATGGAATACTATACAGCTTTAAAAAATGGAGACTTTACCTCTTTTATTTTTACATGGATGGAACTGGAAAATACTCTTCTTAGTAAAGTATCTCAGGAATGGAAAAAAAATATCCAATGTACTCAGTATTACCATGAAACCAATTTACAATCACTCACATTTGCATATGAAAAATGAATCACAACTATAGCCTAGGATGAAGGAGGGAAGGGGAGGGAGAGGAAAAAGGGAGGAGTGTGGGTCAATAGAGGGAGGGTTAGTGGGGGGACCACACCTGCGGAGCATATTGCAAGCACAGGTTGGCTTTATCAGGTGTAGATCATAAATGTCTTAACACTGTAATTTGGTAAATGAGGGGAAGGCTATGTTGATTACTAGGATGTAAGCACTCTAATTTGTACAAATAATCAACATATTGAATCCCATGATGGTATAAATGTATTCATGATCTATGTGCAAATGACTTAATAAAAAAATAAAAATAAAAAAAATCTAATTTGGGTTCTGAAGGTAACAGAAAAACAGATAAACAATACTTAGTCGAGTACAAAATGGAAAATAGACAATATATTTAATAAAGTCTTCTTTTTCCCCTAAAATATATTCCTAATCCTTTTAAGATTTCTACTGGTCAAAATTTCATTGCAATCTTGTTGTAACAAAACATTTGATACAATTATTTAAACATTTGATACCTTCTATTTTCAAAAGAAATTTTCAGGTAAAAGAAAATGTAAAACTCCATTCTTAAAAAATAGCTGAGTATATCAGTATTCTCGATATAAATTTAGCTTTCATTTTTGTATAGAGGTAAAACATTGATAATGTCCTGTGATTTTGAAATGTGGGATATAAAGATATTTATTTTGGAAACTAAAAAAAATATGCACACACATTTTTGTAATATTTTAGTTGCCTGGGTTGATGGGCACTTGGTTAGTACAATAACTAAGAAAATGCAGTGAAGCCTATGTTAACCAGTGTCATGAAAGTATTTCAAATTGTATATAAAACCAGCACATTGTACCCCATAATTGCATTAATGTACACAGCTATGATTTAATAAAAACAAACAAATAAATAAATAAAAATAAAAAAATAAAAACCTAGAGAGAAAAAAGGAAAAAAAATATTTTAGTTGCAAAAAATGTGGGTCAACCAATTGCAGGAAAATAAAGATAACATTCTTAGAGATGACATTTAGCATTGTCCTATTTAGGAACACTGAGTACTTAGAACAGAAGGAATGCAATGGAAAGGCCTGATTGAATAGATGTTAGAAGAGCTAAAACATCAATTGGGTGTTGGTGAGGCAACAAAGAAACTGACAAAAGTAAGAAGGCAGCACCAAGCTCAGCTGGAGATGGAAAGAGAAGAGGTGGTGTGAACAGAGGCCAGAGTCTATCACATAAAGCTGGAACGAGTGCAGACCTTTCCAACAGAACCTGGAGCTTAGACTACCTCCAGAGACTTCTCCCAAACATAGAGGCACAGGGAAGCACACAATATTTTTCCCCTTTCCACCTCCAATCTACTTCCTGGGCCTCTTGGGGAAAGAATAGCCTACCTGGGAACCTGAGAATTTTACCCTACAGCAGTCGGTGTTATGTCCCCTCTTCCATTGCCCCAACACAGAGAGGACCATAGCAAGAGGAGGGACTGGATCCCAGAGCAAACAGTCCCAAGACTGTCACAGGCTCTGTCTGAAAGCAGACCTGGCAGGAATTCTGGGTAAGGAGACACTTGATTTTTCATTAATGTGTAAGAATATTTGAGGGAAAGGGATTTGCTTATCTGTTGAGTGTGGCTGGGAGACCAGGTATGAAGAAAATAGATGAGAGTAGACATGAAAACACAGGCCAAGTACTAAAGGGCCTTGTTGGCCACACTCAGGAGCTTGAAATCTCTTCTGTAGGGGGTCATGATAGAAGCAGAATATGCCTTGAAAACACAATTCTGTCAACATTGTAGACAGAATTGGTGGGGGGGAAGATAGTTTATAACCTATTCATATAAGATGATGTAGCAAAGGATTTCCTTGGCAGGGGGGGTCTGTGAGGGCTACTGATCAGCCCTAGAGTTACTACAAGCTGAATAAAAACTAGCATTCTGATGCTACAGACTCCAAACCAATGAGGTTAGTAAGACACTAGACTTGTCAGGCAATACTTTGAAAATTCTTTTCTATTTTTTAAATTAAAAAATTTCTGGAAATATTCTTAGATAAAGAATACGTGAAAAAAATGGAGATATTTAACTTAGAGTTAGGAGAGGGGAGAGGTACTTAAAATGCCTGCATGTCTTTATAAAAACAGGTTCTCTAGAGCTTATGATCCAAAGGAAAAATTAGCTAGGTATGCCTTTCTGTATGGAGCTCCCAGAAATAAAAATAGGACAAACTGAAAAATCTATTCATTGCTTTAATCATTCTTTTCAGGGGACACTACATTTTAGGGCATTTAGTTTGTTATTCAGTAGAATGGGTTTTAGCCAGGGCCATGGGAGAATCAGCCTCCTTCAACTTCACTCTTCTTTATCCTGCGGTTACACCAAGTGTGATAGGGCCTCCTAAAAGGCAGAGGAAGAATGAAAATCAGAGCAGCTTACATGTAATTAGCATGTTGCAAAAAATATTTACTTTCACTGTCTTATTAGCCAAAGCATTTTATTACAGGAGAAACACTGACTCAGTAGGTGAAATCTTGTCTAAAATCACCATGGTGGTCGGTGATAAAGTCACAGCTAGAACATATGACTCTGTCATTTAAAAATTCTTCCTGGAAAGGTCACAATTGCACTTTCCTTGAGATTTTAAGGCATGTCAATTTTAGATGAGCATCATCAGTATAGGGGAAATACCCCTTTACAAGTGGGAATAGGATGGGATGAGTGTTAAGGGTGACTAAGCCTTCCCCCTTGTCAAATTGTTCACTCCAAGCCATAGTTACCAGCAGTTTCTTCACAGACTCAGAAGCCTCTGGTCCCAGTTCATTCACACACTTCCTCAGCCCTTCTACAAGGTGCTCAACAGAAATGCCAAGAGTTTTCAGAAGAAGCTTTAATGGATCCATGAAGGAAAGGACATTGTCCAGAGGCAAAGGCAGCACTTTGTCAACTGGGGCAGGAAGTGGCAAACGATTGATGAGGAAGGCAGTAACTGCAGAACAAGAGAGAAAGCAGGTGAAACAGGCGTATTCAGTTCCTGTGAATGACTTCATCAACTTCCACTCCATCCATCAGCAGCCCCTTTCCAGACCCACCCATCTTCATTTCCCAGGACAGCCTCTGCCTCTTTCCTCAGCCATGTGTCTGTCTTTCTCACATCATTTGGTCTCTCTTCCAATGTTACCTCCTCAGAGAAGCCTGCAATGGCCACTGTATCTGAAATAGCACCACCTGTCAGTTACTCTCTGTCTTTTTTCTTACCCTTGTTTGAAGTAGTAACTGATATTTTTATTGCCTTCATTTTTGCATTATTATGTAGGCCCCCAAAGAAGTCAGAATTTATATTTTATTCACTGGTGCACTCCATGACTGAAACTGATGCTGGCCTGCAGTAAGCACTACATAGAACCTTGTGGTAGACTGGAAAGAAAGGTACTTTGTATGTGGAGATTCATTAGGAGAAATGCCCTGATGAATCTCCATTCAGGGATGAGAATCACCCCATCATAGTCCAGGGAGCTGCTCCCAGCCAATTCAGCTTGACACTGCAGAGACAGCTGAACACAGGTTCTATGCCAGTTAGTGGGGATGCATAGACAAATAGCATAGGGAGACCTCACATGATCCAGTGGACAATAAAGATCTATGTGGTCTGTGTTTTGATAACGCAATAGACAAAGTTCTATGTAAACACAAAGGAAAGGATGACTAATGCTGTCGTGGGAGGGTGTTGCAGGAATCTTACAAAAGAAATAATATTAGAGCTGTGTCCTAGATGAACATCTGTAGCTTAAGGTGAAAAAGATGGGCAATAATTTAGAAAGAAAATGAAGAAGGCACTAAGATGTTAAGATGAAAGTGTATACACAGAGTGGTGGGTCTTCTGCTCAGAGAAACTGAAATGCACTGATTCAGTCGGGTCTTTCCAGGAATCGAAGATAAAGAGCGTGAGGTGAGAAAATTGAATGAAAGGAAGAGATTTGGATGTCAAAGCAATGAGTTTGGAATTTTTTCTCGAGGGCATTGGAAGCTATTATGGCTTTTCCGTGGGACAATTGCATTTTATGTCTTTGGATTTAGAAAGATAACTTTCACATAGAAGATGAGTGGGAAAAATACATTACACATAGTTTTACATAAGCATGAGTGCAGCTGTACAAATACATGCATATGTGAGCATATACCAAAAAACACATAGCCTTTTGCTGGCTGAGATTGGCTTGGCTTTGCACATTTTCTTTGGCAACCTTTTAATTTTCCCATTCAAGTTATAAAAATGGAGGCTGTGCACCTATTTTTCCTCCATCTTCTGTCAGCCATTTTCCTCCCAAATTTTCCCCTGTAGGGAAGGTATTATTTCCCTTCATCCTCCATTCTGTTGCCTCTGTTACCTGTCCCTCACACTACAGAACAACATAATATCCAAAACTAGTGAAGCTACAAATTTCTATAACTATTCTATAAAATTCACAAGCTAAATTTGCCAGTGCAGTTATAGGGGGTAACCAGTGTCTCATGACCAATTTCTAGACTTCTTATTTCACAAACTGTAGTGAATGTCTTCTTCATATGTATTTATATCTTCATCAAGGAAGATCCTCAAACCTTTCTGTTGTCTTAAGGAGCAGTGGCCATCAGGATGTGTTTTTTTCCAATGCAGCCAAATGTATCTTTCTGATAGTGGCAGGGATTCCTTCAAAAAAGAATGGACCAGTTCCCACCTTACCAGTAAATTAAATCCCTCACCCCTCAGGACACTCATGGAGCTCTAGTTGTATATCTCCTTGGGCATTTAAATAGTAATATATTTCAATAACTTCTGTAGAATTCTTATCCCCCCAACAGACTATAAGCAATGTGAAAACAGTATTTATCATGGATTAATGTCCAAATCTTTTAATGCTTATCCATTGTCCAACAAGTTGTGGCTGCTCAGTGAATATCTCCAGGGAGAGCTGACATTTGAATGTTGCTGTCTCAGGAGAATCAACCTAGTCACCTGATTAACTGGAGATTATAGCAAGAAATGACTCCACATAGTTTCAAAAGCAAAAGAAAGGACTTATAAAGTTAAATTTTGACTCAGGATTAAGGAAAATAAGGGAAACTAATGGTGACCATTGTCCAACTGTGAAAAGTGCTGTTTCACCCTCGTATGAGTTAGCCAACTTCCCATCTGGGATGCCTTAGGGAGCGTTTGTGTCTTGAATTATAGATTGCATGGGTGAAATCTGAAATACTTTTATTATTATCATTATTAAATCATAGCTATGTACATTAGTGCAATTAAGGGGTACAATATTCTGGTTTTACATACAATCTGAAATATTTTCATCAAACTGTTTAACATAGCCTTCACGGCATTTTCCTAGTTATTGTATGAAGACATTTGTATTCTGCATTTAGTAAGTTTTGCCTGTACCCTTCTAAGATGCACTTTAGGTGTGGCCCCACCATTTACCCTCCCGCCACCCTAACCTCCCCCTTTCCCTCCCCTCCCTTGCCCCTTTCCCTATATTCTTGTGCTATAGTTGAGTTATAGCCTAGTTGAGTTATAGCCTTCATATGAAAATACTTTTTACCATTTCTATTTTCTGTGATTCTAAAACGTTTTCCGATTTTGTAAAAATGTGCAATTATTATGTGTCAGTTTAAGAGAACACTTAATAAATAAAAATTCCTTTTATCATATTCCACTGTCAGTGAGTTTAGGCTTGTTATTTGTGTTTTCGTTAATAGAAAGTAGAGAAATATCAATGTTGGAGGCTACTTACCAGAGTAGCTGCAAATGCTGATGGTCATCAGCAGGAAGACAGTTACCAGCTTCATGACAAGTGTTTGTGTTATTTTCCTGCAGTTTAGAATTCAGTCAGAAAACTCAGTGAATCCACCTGGCCAGTGGTTTCACTTGATGCAAAATGCAATAGTTGGTTTTTTACGACATATTTATACTTCCTCTAAAGACTAAAATTTCAGTCACTACTACTCACTTCATCAAAGAAAGGCCTAAAAGTCTTGTTTTCTCAGTAAATTAGTTGGAACCTTTTCAGCTTTCTCTCATGTTCCCATGAGAACAAAAACAAACAAACCAAAAAAAAAAGGCTTGAATTAAAGCTTTCTCAAGTGCCTCTTGCACAAGCCCTTGCACAGAAATGAAGATGGAAGGGAAAGAGCCCTGAGAATTCTTCTCCAGGAAGAACACTGAGAAGAAGTGAAGAATTTACATGAGGATCTTACACAGGGTGTGTTTTCCTCCAGTTTTATTTCTTTATTATATTTGGTGTATGTGATTATTTTTTATTTGTTTGTTTTTTGTTTTCGAGACAGACTCTCACTCATTTGCCCTTGGTAGAGTAAATGGCTTCAGCGAAGCTCACTGTAACCTCAAACTTCAGGGTTCAAGTAATCCTCCTGCCTCATTCTCCAAAGTAGCTGGGACGTGTGCCTGTAGCTATAAGAATGTGCCATGATGCCTAGTTAACTTTTCTTTTTATATTTTTTATTTTTTTTTTCTAGTAGAGATGGGGTCTCACTCTTGCATAGGCCGCTCAAGAAATCCTGACTTCAATCAATCCTCCCAGAGTGCTAGCATTTTAGGCTGAAGCCACCAGGCCAGGTCCAGTTTTCTATATTTTTCTCCAGCGTTCTATTCATTTAAAATCTGGAGAACATAATAATAATAATTCAAACAGAATTATGGAACCCTAAGAAAAGAAATAGGAGAATACATTAACAAATGGAAGAATATACCATGCTCTTGGCTGAGAAGAATCAACCCTATGAAAAATGTCTATACTATCCAAAGCAATCTATAGATTGAATGCATCCCCCATTAAAATACCAACATTATACTTTCATGAACTGGAAAAAAATAGTTCTTCATTTTGAATGGAACCAGAAAAAACCCTATATAGCCAAGGCAATTCTTAGAATAAAAACAAAGCCAGAGTATCATCTACCAGAATTTAGGTTATATTACAAGTCCACAGAGATTGAAGTAGCATGGTGTTGCCACAAAAATTGAGACATAGACATATGGAACAGAATAGAAAACCAAGAGATGAAACCAATCTCTTATTGCCATCTAATCTTTGATAAATAAAACAAAAGCATATATTGGGGAAAAGAATCCCTATTTAATAAATGGTGCTGGAAGAACTGGATAACCACGTGTAAAAGAGTGAAAATGCACCCACACATTTCACCACTTACATAATTGATCCAAGATGGACAAAAGATTTAATTCTGAGACATGAAATGATAAAGAAAAAAAAAAGGAAAAAGTGTGGGAAAAAGTCTTGATGATGTCAGCATGAAGAAAGATTTTATGAAACTTCAGTGATAATTGCAACAACAAGAAAAATAAATAGGACTTAATTACACTGAAAAACTTCTGCACAGCTAAGGACACAAGAACACAACAATTAAAGCAGATAGAAAACCTTCAGAATGGGAAAAGATATTTGCATTTTACCAATGTGACAAAGGGTTGACAACTAGAATCTACAGAGAACTCAAATTAATCAACCAAAAAGAACAAATGATCCCGTCTATTACTGGGCAAGAGACATGAACAGAACCTTTTCTGAGAAAGACAAATGGATAACAAACATGAAAAAATGCTCACCATCCCTAATCAACCGAGAAATGGAAATCAAAATCGCCCTGCGATATCACCTAGCCCCAGTTAGAATAGCCCAAATCTCACAGCCCCAAAGTTGCAGACGCTGGCGTGAATGTGGAGAGAAGGGAACACTCTTATACTGCTGGTGGGACTGCAAACTAATACAGCCTCTTCAGAAAAAAGTATGGAGAACCCTCAAAGAAGTCAAACTGGGCCTATCGATCCTGCCATCACGTTACTAGGCATCTACTCAAATGAAAAAAAATCCTTTTATCATAAGGACATTTGCACTAGATTTTTTATCACAGCTCAACTTACAATTGCTAAGATGTGGAAACAACCTAAATGCCCACCAAACCAGGAATGGATTAATAGACTGTGGTATATGTATACCATGGAATACTATTGAGCTATAAAAGAGATGGAGGTTTTACATGTTTTGCAAACCCTGGATGGAGTTGAAACACATTCTTCTTAGTAAAGTAACACAAGAATGGGAAAAAAAGCATCTAATGTACTCAGTACTAATACAAAGCTAGTAGATGATGTAATGCATGTCCTCATAAGAGAAAAATTCAATTCAATTCAAGCTGGGGAGAGGGAGGATGAGGGAGAAGAAATAGACGAGGAGGGAGTGGGATAGATGTGCTTCCACTTAATGGGCACTCCCGCAATGTAAGGCTGTATGGCACATCTCTTGGGCGTGGGACAAAACTATAAGAGGAACACTATCTAACAAATGCAAACATTGTAACCTAGTTGTTTGTACCCTCACATTAAGTTGAAATTTAAAAAATTACAATAAAATAAAATAATCTTGAGAATCACAAGATCTGATGATCTACCCCTTGTGAAACCAATCTGTACCTCAGCTCTGCTATGATACAGAGTCAGCTTAATAACATTTTGTGACTCATTTCTCTTGAATTCACTGGCCCTTATACCCCTCACATGCCTACTGTGACAAGATTTTCAAGTTTCCGTTACCTTTACTAGTGTACTTCAGTTATTTTGAGAGCCTTCAAGTATGTCATCTTTGTGTCCTCATACAGGATAATAGGCTCAGGAACTAAAATTAAAATGCCTTTAAAAAAATCCCTGTGATTCAAGTTTTACTATTTGTGTAAACTGAAATTAGAATTTTAAAAACATTATTATATATACATAATAGTAGTATATCTTTATAGGGTACATATGATGTTTTTATATAGACATGCAATATGAATTAATCAAATTAGGGTAGTTGGTGTATCCACCACCTCACCACCTCAGGCATTTAACATTTGTTTGTGTTAGAAACATTATGATTCCACACTTTTGGTTATTTGAAAATATATCCCTAAGTTAATTGTTGATTATAGTCCCTTTGCTCATTCTATCTACCTAACCATAATATATTTTTGTACCCGTTAATCATCCCCATTTTATCACCTCCTTCCCACTACATTCCTAAGCCTCTGAGAACTATCATGCTACACTCTGGCTTCAGGAGATCACTTGTTTTTAATGTTTAGCTCCCTTGTATGAATGAGGACATGTGAGATTTGTTTCTCTGTTTAGCTTATTTCACATAATATAATGTTTTCCAGTTCCATCCATGATGTTGCAAAGGGCACGACTTCTTTCTTTTTGTGACTATATATCAATAATATTCTAGTGCTTATTTTTACCACTATTTTTTAAATCCATTAATTCATTGATGGACACAGGTTGAGTTCATATCTTGGGTATTGTGAATAGTGTCACAACATGTATGGGAGTGCACGTGTCTTTATGATATACTGAATTCTCCTCCTTTGGATATGTATCCAGGATAGAGTATGTGGTAGTTCTGTTTTCAGTTTCCTGTACTGGCTGCACTAATGTACATTCCCACCAACAGTGTACAAGACTTCCCCTTCTTCCATGTCCTCACTAGCATTTGCTATTGCCTTTTTCATAAAAGCCATTTTATCTGAGGTGCAATGATGTCTCACTGCAGTGTTTTTTGCTTATTTGCTTATTTCTGATGACTGATGGTGTTGAGCATTTTTTCATATACCTGGTATTTATTTGAATGTATTCATTTGGGAAATGTTTACTCAGATCCTTTGCCCATTTTAAAATCAGATTATTTGATGTTTTCCTATAAAGTTGTTGGAACTCCGTATATAATCCATTAATCCCTTCTCAGATGGATAATTTGCAAGTAATGTCTCCCATTCTATGGATTGTTTCACTTTGTTGATTGCTTCCTTTGCTGTGAAAAGTATTTTAGCTTGATATGATCTCATTTCCCCAATTTCGTTTTGGATGCCTGAGTTTTGAGGGTACCACTTAAGAAATCCTTAGAAGTCCAATGTCCTGAAGCATTTCCCCAATGTTTGAATTTACTTTCGTAGTTTCAGGTCATAGACAGAAGTTTTAATACATTTTGATTTGCTTCAAAATCAAAGAGATAAGGGTCTAGTGTCATTGTACTGCATATGAATATCCAGTTTTTCTAGCACCATTTATGAAAGAGATTGTCCTTCCCCTACTGCATGTCCTTGGCACCTTAGTCAAAGATAAGTTTGCTACAGATGTGTGGATGTCTTTTTGGGTTTTCTATTCTGTTCTCTTGGTCTATATGTCTATTTTTATGTCATTACCATTTTATTTTGGTTATTATAGTTCTATAATATAATTTTTAAGTCAGATAAATGTGATTTCTCCAATTTTGTCCTTTTGTTCAGGATCACTTTGGCTATTTGGGTCTTTTATGGTTTCATATGAATTTTAGAATTACTTTTTCTAATTTCTGTGAAGAATGTCCTTGGGGTTTTGATGGAGATTGCATTGAATCTGTAAGTTGCTTTGGGAATTACAGACATTTTAACATTGGTAATTCTTCTAATTCATAAGAATGGAATATCTTTCCATATTTTTAGTGTGTATTCTCTTAAACTTCTTTCTTCAATGTTTGACAGTCTTCATTATAGAAATCTTTTACTTCTTTGGTTATATTGTTTTCTAGGTATTTTATTTTATGTGCAGCTACTGCAAGTGAGCTTATTTTCTCAGTTCCGTTTTTAGACTGTTTGTTACTGGCATATAGAAATGCTACTAATTTTTATGTGTTGATTTTGTATGCTGAAACTTTACTGAATTTGTTTATCAGTTCTAAGAGGTTTGTGCACGTGTGTGTGTGTGAAGTGTTTACATTTCTCTGGGTATAAATCTTATCATCTGCAAACAAAGATAATTTTACTTTTTCCTTTCCAATTTAGATGCCTTTTATATCTTTCTCTTATCTGATTGTTCTAGCTAGAACTTTCAGTACTATGTTGAATAAAAGGTGAGAGTGGGCCTCCTTGTCTTTTTCCAGATCTTTAAGGAAAGGCTTTCAGTTTTTTCCTATTCAGCACGATTCTAGCCGTGGGTATGTCAGGTAATTTTTTTATCATGCTGAGGTAAGTTTCTTCCATACTTTGTTTTTTGAGTTTTTATCATGAATTTTATTGACTGCTTTCTCAGGATCAATTCAAATGATCATATGGCTTTTGTCTTTGATGTATCACATTGATTTATTAGCATATGTTAAATCTTTGCATCCCTTGGATGAATTGCAGTGGATTATGATAAATAATCTTTTTAATGTTTTTTTGATTTGGTTTGCTAGTATTTTGTTGAGGATTTTTACACCTATATTCATCAGAGATATCAGCCTGTAGTTTTGTTGTTGTTATTGTTGTGTCTTTTTTTGGCTTTGTTATGAGGGTGATAGTACACATAGGTCTTCTAGAATGAGTTTGGGAGTATCTTATTCTCATTTTTTTTGGAATAGTTTAAATAGGATTGGTATTAGTTCTTTGAATGCTTGACAGAATTCAGCAAAGAAGCTATTGAGTCATGGGCTTTTCTTTGATGGGAGACTTTTTATTACTGCTTCTATCCCCTTAGATATTTTTGGTTTATTCAGGTTTTGCATTTATTCCTGGCTCAGTCTTGGTAGATTACATGTGTCTAAGAATTTATGCCTTGCTTTTAGGTTTTCCAATTTATCGGCATCTACTGTAGTTGCTCTTCACTTCTAACGATCCTTTGAAGTTCAGCAGTATCAGGTGGAATGTCTCCTTTTTCATCTCTGATTTTACTTATGTGAGTCTTCTTTCTTTTTTCATACTCTGGCTAAAGTTGGATCTATTTTGTTTATTTAAAAAAAACTCACTTTGTATTTATTGATGTTTTGTATTGTTTTCTTGATTTCAGTTCAATTTATTTCTACTCCAATCTTTAATATTTCTTTTTTTCCATTGATTTGGGGTTAGATTTGTTTTTGCTTTTCTAGTTCTTAGTGATGCTTCATTGGATTGTTTATTTGAAGCTTTTCTACTTTTTCGATGTAGGCACTTATTGTTGCAATCCTTTGTCTTATTGCTATTTTTACTGGACCCCATAGGTATTGATATGTCATGGTTTCATTTTCATTTGTCTTAAAAATTTTTAGATTTCCCTCTTAATCTCTTACTTGACTCAGTGGTGATTTACAAGCATATTGTTTAATTTCCATGGATTTGTTTATTTTCCAATGTTCTTTTTGTTATTGATTTCTAGTCTTATTCCATTGTAGGAGAAAATACTTGTTATGAGCTCTTTTAATTCTTGGAGACTTGTTTTGTGGCCTGTGATATGGTCTATCATATCTTGAGAATGATCCATGAATGAGAAGAAAAATGTGAATGTGGATCAAATAGTCTATAAATATCTATTAGGTCCATTTGTTCTCTAGTGCAGATTAAATCTAATGTTTCCTTGTTGATTTTCTGTCTAAATGTTCTGTCCAGTGCGGAAAATGGAGTGTTGAGGTACCAATTAATTATTGATTGAGGACTATCTGTATTTCTAGCTCTGATAATATTTGCTTTATATATCCTGATGCCTCTGTTTTGGGTTCACATGTATTTAGAATTGTTCTATCCTCTCCTTGCATTGAGCTCTTTATTATAATTCAATGACCTTCCTTGTCTCCTTTTACAGTTTTTATATTGAAATCTATATTTTCAGATAGAAGTATTGCTGCTCCTGCTCTTTTTGGTTTCTATTTGCATGGAATGTTCTTTTCTATCCCTTTTTTATCAGTGTATGTGCGTCTTTGTAGGTAAGGTGTGTTTTTTACAGACAGCATGTAGGTGGCTCTTATATTTTTATCCATCCATCCACTCTACGTCTTTTGATGGGAGGGTTTAGTCCATTCACATTCCATGTTATTATTGATAGGTGAGGACTTACTACTGTCTGTTGTTATTTGATTTCTGCCTATTTTGTGGTCTTTCCTCCCTCCCTCCTTCCCTCCCTCCCTTCCTTCTTTCTTTCCTTCCTTCCTGTCTTCCTTTTGCATCTGTTCTAGATTTATTGATGTGAGGTTACCAGGAGGCTTCCAAACATACTTCATAACTAATTATTATCTACACCAATGACAACTCTGCTTAAAAGAAGTATACAAAAAGAAATTTAGCAGAAATTCGATCCTTTAACTCCATCTGCCCACTTTTAACTTTTTGTTATTTCTATCCGTATCTTTTGATACCATCTATCTCTCAAATTTGTTGCTGTTATTTTTGATAGGTTTGTCTTATTCTTCATTAATACCCTTTTCTTTCAGATTGTAGAAAGTCTTTATTTCTACTTCATGTTTGAAGAATATTTTTTCAGGATATATTATTCTGCCATTAAGGTTTTTCTGCTTCAGCACTTTGAAGGTGCTATGCCACTCTCTCCTGGCCTTTTATGATTTCCACTGAGAATCTTCCTGCCAGATGTGTTGCAGCACCTTTCTGTGTTATGTTTTTCTTAAGTTTTACTTCCTTTAGAACCTTATCTTTATCCATATCCTTTAGAAGCTTGATTATCAAACACTGTGAGGCAGCTCTATTTGTATTAAATCTACTTGGTGTCTTGTGACATTCTTATACCTAAATATTGATATCTTTCTCTAGGTGTTCTAGAGAATAAAGTTCTCTGTTATTATTTCTTTAAATAAACGTTCTACCTCAAGCTCTTTCAGTACTTTTTTTTTAAGGCCCAAAACTATGAGATTTGCTCTTTAGAGGCTATTTTCTAAATCTTGTAGGGATGTTTCATTCTTATGTATTCTTTTTTCTTTTCTTTCTTTCTTTTTATTTTGTTTCCAACGGTGTACTTTTAAATAGACTGTCTCTAAGCTCATTGATTCTCTGATCTACTTGGTCAATTCTACTACAGTTCTCAGTTGAATTCTGAAAAATTTCTATATGATGTTTTCATTTCAATCTCTTTGTTAAATTTCTCAGATAGGCTTCTGAATTTTTTCTCTGGATTATCTTGAAGTTTATTAAGATGCTTCAGAACAGCTATCTTGAATTCTTTTGCTGAAAGATCGCCTATCTTCATCACTCCATGATTACCTCTTGTATCTTAGTTAGTTTGCATGTAGCAAAGCCTGCTAGGATTGGGTCCTTCCCTTCAAGGCAGCATGTTTCCTACTGGCCTAGGTTGGGTCCAGAAATGCTATTGACAAACTAAGGCTTGCGCTCAGAGGCCCCAGGAGTCTGATTGGTACTTTACCATGGTTGAACTGGTACTGAAGTTACAAAGTTCTCTGAACTCTTCCATTTCCTTCCTTAAGTGGAAGAAGAGTCTCTGAGCTATGCTGCCTCTAATTGATGGAGAGGTGACACAAGCACTGGCTTGGCCATAGCTGCTAGTGTCTCACAGGCCCTATGTATACCAAGTCCACTCACTATGAGGCAGCACAGCCATAGGAATTCCCCAATGACTTCAGACCTTTGTGGCCCAACTGGTTTACAGATTTAGCCCAGGCTCCAGGCTGCTCTTTGCCAATGGAGGATTTCCTCTTTTGACGCTGATCAAAGTGCTCCCTCCATGGGCACCAGCAGATTCTCTTTTATGCTGTGTTCCCTTGTGCCAGCATGGCCCTGAATCTTGATACAAAGTCCCATAGACATATCAGTCTTCCTCTCCCAGGTACAGAGATTATCCCTTCACTAGGCTTCCTAACCCAGCACTGCTGGGAAAGGATAGGGTGGGCATAGGTAATGCAATACTCTCTTTTCTGCCCTCTCAGTGCCTCTTTCCTTGATGTAATGTTAAAACCAGGGAGGGTCACTCAGCTGATTTTAGGTTCTTCTGTAGGTACTTGCTTGCATGGATAGTTGTTGAATTAGGTGTTCTTATGGTGCCATGACTGCAAGAGGTTTCTTTTTTTATTTTTATTTTTATTTTTATTTTTATTTTTACATGTATTTTATTATTCTTCATTACATTATTTCCCTCCCCCACCCGTCCGTGATAAGACAGAATTGATTTACAGAAAAGAATACAGAAAACACCAAAGCTCCTGGTAGAGGGAGAGATTTCAAGTAGGGAGAGAGAAGCTCTCTCCGTTCCTCTCCCGGTCTTTCCCCGTCTCCTCCT